>JACYFI010000506.1:0-14658 GCA_020975735.1 Ophiocordyceps xuefengensis
CCGCGGTACTCTATTTTTGTTACACTTCCTGCTGCGCAATTAGCCTGATTCCTGATATGTTATCGTATTATTCTTATTTCCCATTCTTTTCAAAATGGTTTCAAATATGTCTTCATTTTCTATTTCTACTATTTAAGGATTTCCTTTATATTTTACTACATAAGCACCACTTTCTAAATTCCTAGACTATTTTGATAAATATATATAAATTAGAAATCTTCCTATTATGGGCAATCTCTAACGAAGTTCCCCCACTAATTTTTATTTTATAGCCCCGGGAGGCTCCATCTTCAAATCTGATTCAGTCTAAAATTGCTTTTGACATTCTTCAAATAATCAGGCAATCTTAACATCACTCTTCAAACCCTTGATTTAACCTGGTTAGCTGTCGGGTGTGAAAAAAAGGAAGAACATTTCTGCTCATTAGATGTACCGGAACAATTTTGTAACAACAAATTTTAAAACCATGAAAAAATTTCGGAACATTATTTTTTTGCCTTTAGGTATCCACAAATTATAGTAGTACAAACTACCTTTAGAGCTTATTCTCGCGTCTGTGTTGAAAGTGAATCAAAAAACTAATTGCACTTCACTAACCAGCTTAGGATTATTTCGACTTTTCATATCTTGCCATATTTTTTCTCACCCAAGCCTTGCAAGGCATGGAAATAAAGCACAAAAAAAAAACTCGACCGGAAAGTAAAGCCAGCTAAATCACCTTTAATCTGGGTGTTTCTTTTAACTTAAAGGTGAGTCTATCCTCGAAAGTATATCACAGAGAAAGCCCTCTTTTAGTTCTTAGTTAGACCTCGAATTTAATTTGGTTCTCTTAAATATCTTACTAAATTATTTATTCCCTAACAGTTAGATGTTCTTTATTTTTCCAATATTATGTTAAGCTATAGCTTTTGCGCCCGACAAAAAAGTTACTAGTCTCCTAATTTTTTGGTGGCGTGCCTTCATAATAGGGAATTATCCGAAATTGATCTGTTACCTACCACCGAGAAAGCTTTAAAAACGTGTGATTTCAAAGCTTTGCAGTCATTATCAGGTAATCATTACTAAGAACTCCTACACTTTTTCATGTTTATTTTAATTTATTCTAAATATAACTTTTATCTTTTTATGTGTGCAAAGGCGGCAAAGCGCGGCAAGCTAAGTGATTTGAAATTTAATCCAAGCTAAAAAAGCTTTTATTCTTTTTGCTTTATGACAGGAACATCCAATCCGCTTCACTAAAACAGTATAGTGTTCATAAGATCAAGTTTGTGGCGACTGTAGGTTATTGTGAGAGCCTATTGTACTGATAAATTTACCAACCTGAAAATCCCAAGACCTTTTACAGCAAAACCTCAAATAGTCGTTTGTGAGTTATATACTGATTGGGATAACATTTGATCTGAGAATATTCCTCCTAAATAAAAACTGAAGTTAAAACCTTATTACAAATGTGAATTCCACTTCGGTTAAAAGATCTCATACTTTTGTATTTTATGAATATACGACGCGAATCGCTCTAATTAAACTTTAGTTAAGTCTACCTTTAAATTCTAAATTTTATACTTCTCATATTTTTTATAACCCTAAAATTAATATTTATTGTATTTAGATTAGCTTAAGTATTTAGAAACATCACCCTAATAATTTTGTGGTGGCCATAATATTGGTAACCTTTGGTTTCAGCATAAGGCAGGCCCCAGAAAAAAAAATCACTCCTGAGATCCCGCCACAAATCTTTATCCTATATTCCTACGATCGAAGGATATGTTAACACAGGGAGCAGCAGTTTTTAATACTTAAAAATGAAATTAATTTAAAAATTTTTATATTTGTGCGAGGGCCCTTAAAAATAATTAATGATTTTGAGTTTTGTTAGTGTAAGCTTTCTATACTCTGCTTGCTTGCCCGCTGCTCCCCTATGGCCTTAGCTAATTTATAGTGATTACAGGTAAAATAAGCTTCCTATTTAATCTACTAAACAATATTCCTCCACAATAAAGGCAAAAATCTTTTTTTTCGTTTTTAATTTCTTAAAGGTAACAGCAGTTAGTAAAAGTGATCTGGGTATTATTATCCCCAATAAGCTTTCCAAATTATTATATTATATCTCTATTTTTTTTCTTGTATCTACTTGTATTTTTAATCTTCTTACTTAAAATTAGGGTTAAAAATATTTGTTTTATTAATTTATAATTTTTATTACAGAGGAATAGATTTAATCATATATTTCTCTAAAATCATTTCAAATAGATTTACTAGTATCCATAATAATAATTTACTTCAGTGTTTTTTTATTCAATAAATATTATTGGAATCTCTTATAAATTTCATGTCAAAATTTTTATTTTATTTAGAAAGGATTTTCTAGGGTATTGCGACGGACAGTAGAGAAAGGTAGTTCATATAATATTTCTTGTTTTTTAAAGACAAAATTATGGGGAAAATTTTGGTAATAGAATATGCTGGCTTGCGAGGGCCTGAGGCTTTTATTATATTCTGCAAGCAACATATATTTTTTACTCATGAAAAATATAAAAACGTTTTATTATTGACATTTTGACTAACTTTTTTTATTTATTTTAAAACATTTTTTTTTTTATAATTAGGGCTTTTTCTATGTTACCAGTTAATAAAGTAATTATTGCTTATTGTTTTGTAGGTTATAAATTTCCGCGTTTTACTCACATTTTAATTCTTCTTAAAAAAATTCCTCGTGCTTTTCTTATAAGTAGAAAAATTTTTAGGTCCTACGAATTATAATATTGAATAATAAAATTTAAAATAACTTTAAAGGTTATTTTTATTAATAGTTTATATTATTAACAGGTTATATTGATTTAAATTTTTTTATTATACAAGAAATAATGGTTTTTCCCAATTCTTAGAAAAAAGAGGGTAATAGTTTTTATTTTTCCAAGTATCCCCCGTTTATTTTTTTATAAAGCAATTGTTCTTAGAAATTATTATTCCAAGTTATTGTTAAATATTTTCATGATTGTTTTTATGGTTGTTGGCACCTCTTTATTCATTATCAGCATATCCGTATAAGGTGATCTTTACTACTTGATCGTTCAACCTGATCCTGAGGGGTTTATGGATTGCGAAGGACCCGCACAAAGAAAAGCATAAATTGTATTTATTTTTCTTAAATCTAATAAATTTAAAATGTTGGGTAGTTATTAAAAAGGATTTATTGTTTATTAAATCATATTCTCCAGCCTTATAGTCTTGAACCGGTTTTTATTTTTTAACAATATTTGTTTAAAATTAACTTTCGCTTCAAGTTACATGTTTTTAGTAATTCCTTTTGGAAAAATTTACCCAAGTTATGTATTAATAATCTTTTTATTTATTAGTCTTATAAGCGTACTTCGCTTAACACTTAAAGACATACATTTAATCAAAGCAAAGTAGTTTTAGGCTTATTTTCTGTCTGCGTACTTCCGAATGCTGCAAGTCATCTGCTGATGTAAACATGTTGTTTAACCATATCCCCTTACACACCTAGGCTTACGTATGCAAAGGGATCTAACGGTGTTGCAGAAAAGTAGCGTGGTTTTGTAGGTCTAGGCGATTTATATAAAATACCAGAAGCCTAACCCTACTAAAAACGCAGCAAGGATAAAAATAACATAAATAATAAAAAATTTTAATCGCAAACCAGCCTACCGGTAAGCCCTTTTCCAATAATCCAAGGATCTATCCTTTATTTGGCATCTCTGTGACCCTATGCCTTGCTTACGTACTGTAAGTTTGCTAGATAATCAAACAGTAAGGCAAGATTTTACGCCCGTTGGACAGCTTTTTTAGATATTTAAAAAACATTAACTATTTCCTTTTTTCACACGAGCTGCTGGGGTAAACAAAGGCAAAGAGTTACAAAATAATTAGCTCTAAATATTAGTAAACTTTATCGAGCGCTTTTAGATAAGCGCATTCCCTGAAAATTTACGATAAGAATCTTTCAATATCTCAATTTTCTAGCATAGTTAAATCCTACCTAAATTTAAACTCGAAGATTATTTTACGTGTATAATGGGCTGCCATTAATATTTGTTTACCTAGGGAAAAAAAGCATGACAGGCCCCCCAGCAAATATAAGAGATGTATAATATGATTAAAAAATAGTTAGAACCTACTAAAGAAACATAGCAAACAACATAATTATAAATTTATTAAGACACCACCTGTTTACTCTTTACAGTAGGTCTGTGCCCACATAAACTGTCACCTAGCGATAGTTCCTTACCAAAGGTCCACCATTCTATTTAAAATAGTAAAACTGAATTAGGTTCGGATTTTAGGCTTTATTACTAAATTTATATTGTTTCTATAATTAATCTTTTTGTTTTTTGTTTCAGAGCATAGACTTGCGCTAAACGTACGCCAAGCAAAAAAAAGGGACTCAGTAAAGCCAAGAATTAATCATAATTTCCTTTTATCCTAACCAAATTTCATTAATATGGAGAAGATAAATAAGGATTCCCTAGTCACATATGTCAATTACCCTTATAATACCTGAAATTCTCTCAAAATTCTCTTAATGAATTAGGGACAGTAAGCTGCGCATAGGTTCTATCCTTCTAAACTAAGACGTTAAGCTGTATTCTGCAATGCGATGTCCCAATTTTCAGTGAGCAGGCAATAGGAGACAGCTGTTGATCGTTAGACCATTCATTGCAAAGCCGCATTTAACGGCCAAAGCATTTCGCTAACCTTAGAGACCCCTCCACGTTGACGGCCGCCCTTAACCGGGGTTTCCCGTCGACCGTCAAATTAATAGTATATTTAATTATCTTCGTGTTAAAGCCAAAGCCCGAGCACCGTGGCAGATTTCACACTTTATATTTAAGTATTTTTTTTATCTTTTCAGACAAAGTGCCTGTGTTTAATTGAACAGTCGACAACCTATCATTTTTATCTTCTTCCTTGTTTATTGATATTAATCAAGATTGAAGCCCTCCTTTATTCCGAAGTTACGAGTAGTTCAATTTGCCGGAGTTCCTTTCCGCGCCACAAATTTTTCTTCCTTATGGATTAGGTAATGTGGTTACCATAAATTTGAATATAAAGATATAACGGTTAGAATTCCATTCCGGTTTAAATAAGAACGAATTTGACTCTAAACCATCCTTATTAAGATGAAAACTTTAGAAATTCGTAAGAATGCGGCTTTTTTTACGGTGCGGAGCCTTCTATTTAAAGTCATTTTTTCTTTGCTCCCCGTAAAGGAAATATCGAAAAGGGTTAACAATAATCTGTTGTTATATCTGCAGACGTTTGTATCATAAAATCCTAGAACCTTTACTGTCGGAGATTCGGTTTTAAAAACTTTACCTCTTAAATAACAATTGTAAAGCTTGTAAATAGGACAAATTACCTTTACTCCGGTGTGATCTTTATAAACACTAGTTTCTACTCCTTCAACGTAATATTATATCTTTTCTTTATAGTTATTTAAAAAAACCATTCCTTCGCAGCTTCTACATAACCTACTCTCAGTAAGGATTTGTTAATAGCAAAATCTCTTTTTTACAGGGTCTTCAACCGGTTCTATTTAGGAAATAAGATCAATTCTTTAGTCATAGGTACCAATAATTACATAGAAGTTTAAATATTGACAAGTTTTAGCTATCCTTCTGTAGGTAAGATGTTGCTTATTAACATTATAACTTTACAGCTTTGTTTAAACACCTGAAAATCCTACACCTTTCTCTGGTATTTAAAGAGATTAAGCTCTAATGTTAAAAATATCTCTAAAGCTTAAATAGAAGTGAGCTTCAGAACTATGCACCTCAACTACGCCAGTAGCGACTCTAGGCCTACATCTAAATAAATTGCCTTATTCTGACTACAAAAGAAATTTTTATCTTTTTATGTAGAGAAAATATTGAAAACGCATCGTTACGCTTATACCTAATTTGTAGTTTAAATTTTTTATGATTTAGAATATCTGGAAGCATCTCCTGCGTTTTTTTTTTTATAAAATAAATAAAGGGTAATCCCGATAAGTAAATTAGGATTCAAAGATGTCTATTTATGTTAATGTCTTTGATCATTAATTTAACTAGTATAATACCCCAAAATGAATTGGGGACCCAATAATTTCATAATATTGCATAAAAAGATAATATTATCTATATTTCGTTAATTACAATATTCAGAATTCAATTTCCCTGGGGGCCAGGGTACACCGTTCACTTATTTAATAATAGTTGAAGACCATCTTTACCGTTGCTCTTTTAACAAGCATATTTCCACGTGACTACTGATTTTAATCGCCGGATAACCCATTCCCTTATTACGAGACATCTCCTAACTGTTTACCCATACATCAGTGATTAGCTGATCCGATCACAGACTTTTCCGTCAAATAATTTGCGTATTAGGATAGCTTAGGGTGTTCCCCCGGGGAGTTTGGGTTCTTTTTAAATGTCGGGGGGCGACTAATCCCAATTCTCATGATTGTTACTCCAGTTTACCGCCTTCGGTATTTCTACTAGCTTCTTTGTTTTTAGAATTCTAAGGTACGGATTTTGGTCATTTGTTCCTTAGGTAACAAATAATATTTTGTTATTAGTATCAAATATATTACTATTTTCCGGCACATTTTATACTAAATGCTGTCCTTAGTAAAGAAAGATTTTCTCATCGTTTAAATCTTTTAACGATAATATAAACTTTAGGGCCGTTTTACTTAATTATTTCGCTTAAACTTAGGCCGGCCAGAATTTTCCTTTAGTACGTCGATTGTTCACCCCTTCGTTTATTGCAAGTTAAATTTATTTATACTCTATTTAAAGAAAATAAAATCCATTATTTACTCAACTTCTGATACCCAACGCCCTATTACTAACCATTAAGTTTATATCTAATACAAGCTTAAAACTGGCATATTTTATGTAAATACATTATAACTGAAATTTAGACCTACTAACTTAAAAAATACATTTTTAGGTGACAGGCACACCAAGCAAGGAAGTCTGCTTATAAATCTAGTTAATAGAACCATTTTTAAATAAATTAATAACTAGGAACCTGGTTGAGCATCAAACTATAATTATAACCTGTATGTATTAATTACTATTAATAAGACCATAATATTATGTTTTAAAAAAATTGTATTACCTATAACTGGTTAGGCACCAATCTATTACGCTGTTTTAGTATTTAAACTAGAACTGGATTGAGCATTAATATAAGTATTAAATGTTATAATAGAACTTTTTCATTAAATGGGTTTTAATAGAACTAATTTACACAAAATTCTGTTGTTTAAGACTATACAGGTGAGTATAGGATTCCCTCTCCAATCACAATTCCGCCCGTCTGATATTTTGTAATTGTCTCTATGTAAGTAATGTGCTATGAAAACGGTTCATGTGAACAAGGTTCACGTATTTGTTTTAGTCCGTATAACTTTCTCGACTGCTTCTAATAGCTGGACAAGGCGCCTGTTAAGCGCGGTCATTAAATTATGGCTGCTTTTAAGCCATCTCCTTGCGATTTAATAAAAACTTTCTTAAAATTTCCCTTTAACTAATAATTTAGCGAACCTATAACTCCTTGTTCTGGGCTGTTTTCCCTCTTTTTGACATACACGGTAATCTGCTTTGATAAACAGGAATTTTATTACTAAAATAAGTTCATGATAATAATTGTGGACCTAATCCTTTCAGACCAACCGGGTTTCAATTACGGCTAACTTCGTAGCTCCCCGAATTTAATGAAAAAATTATTAAATTTAAAAGATATTACGATAATAGTTAATCCTAATTCTGAACATACGATGAGTTTTCTTAACTAGAATACTTACCTCCTCTTTTTCACAGCTTGTACTTTTATAACCTAAATATTCAACCAGCTTTAGTAGAAATAGTAGAAAAATTCGTATGTTTTCGTTAGCTCTCAATATTTAAAGATCTAACCTGACTTACCTTCACGCTTGCAGTTTTATCTGTAATATTTGCTAAGCTTCCTGCGGCATAAAAGGATTTTTTTTCTAAGTTACTGGTAGCTAAAGACTAATTTATCTTAACTTTCCCTGACTAACTTCTTACCTAAATTACTCGATTGATATATTCCTTTTATGCCTCTTCCGAAATAGATTCTTAAGTTTAAACCTTAACTAGTTTCATCACTATGTTTATGAGCGCGATGCTACCCTAATAAAAATAAGCGTTTTTAAAAAAATTATAATTCAGGTTTAACTATATCCATAATAGGCTGTTCTCGTTTTAATAAGTCCTTCTGCGTATAAATAATCTATATTTTCTAAAGTAAAAAATTAGTTTGGCCATGTTTAATATAGCAGCATGAATAGTTTTCTAGGATTTCCTATTGAGTCGAGCCCCACTTTCCTTATATAACCACTCTTACTCTTTTTTAGCTAAATTTAAACCATAACCCTACATAACTATTATCCATTTGACGTTTTATTCAATTTTATACGATTCCTGCTTTTATTTTTGTTAATCTAATAATAATTGAATTATTTTCCCTATTGCTTGGCTTGGCCTTGCAGCACACAAAAAATTGATTACTTTAACCTTTTTTATAGTTTTATTGAAGAATTCCTGAATGTTAACATATATTTCTCAAATAGGTTTTTGTTTTTTTGTATAGTAAATTATTTAATCGTAAAACTTAATTTTTATGAGAGATTTATATCTATCTTTATTGCCATTGCATGTCTTACGCAATGGAGCCCTCACTATACTAAGCTAATAATTTATATAACCTCATAAATTACAAGCAACCACATTTGGTCGGAGAACTGCACACCTATAAGGTGTTTGCTGCGGATCAAAATCCATTGTAATCATCATACATGATTTACCCGTTTACCCTGATCATTACCTGAGCCATATCAAGGAATCGTATTACCTACTTTTCGTGGTTATTGTTGCTTTAGGACGTTTCCCCGAACTTTGGAAGGTTTTAATGATAAGAACAAGGTTCACGTTCTACAAAAAGGTATGGTACTTCAATCCTTTATCATTCTTGGTCGATAAATTCCACCATATATCGCTTTGCCTTCCGAGTCGACATACTACTGATAAAAATCTTCTTGAGTCCCCTCAAATTTGTACAAAAATAGAACGTTTACACACTTCGTCCTGAGGATTAAATTTTGTACCTGCTAAGATATTTTACTTAAATTGCCTTATTTTTATAGTTTTAGCACAACATATCTAACTTTCTTTTACCGAAATTTTTTTATTGGTATAAGACCATATACTAAATAGGCCCAAAAGGCTCGGTAAAGCATGGAAGTCCTTCTCCCTAAATAATAAGATACCTATATTAATACTTTATTATCCCGCTTAGCAAATATAAAATAACTAGTCGCTTAAATAATGAAAATATTTTTATTAGCTTCACACTTTTTTAAACTTTAAGTACTGTGGTCTATATACACCTAATATGTTATGCTTTGCTGCTGTTTGAAATGTATCAAAGAATACTTTTTCCTTAGTAATCAGTTATTAATAATTCACCTTTAACACAACTAATGAAAGGCTTATAGGCAGAATTATGCTATTCTTTGGCGTGTTTTTTCTGAAAGTTATACGTTTTCGCTATACGATTATTTTATCTCTAATTACTTGTGGTAAAATATCTTCCTGTTGCTTGCAAGAGAAATTGATTCTCAGTGCTGTCCTAAATTTAGATCGCCTTCCTAAAAAATTTAAAGTTTCTTTTCTTGTATGCTTAATATCTAGAAAAAATTTTGCCTTTTTGAGAGTACTTTTATATTGTGTTTAAAAATCTAGAAAGTATTGTTCTTCTTTTTATAACATTGTTTCATCTTTATCAGTAAATTATTCTAATATCAATAAAGTAGAGTTACAATATCCATATTTAAAAGAGCGAGCTTGCGCCGGTGAAAGAGGTGTTTCGTAAAGTTTTAAATGCTTAACATGCATAAATTTTATGAAGATCATTAGTTAAAATTTTAGGAGGCTACCATATCCCCTCCGGGGATTAGTAAATTTTATTATTTAATTCTATTAATTCCTCCAGCAATATATACCCACCTTATATTCTATCCCCTTGGAGGGATAGGGCGAAAGCCCCATCATTTAATATTGAAATTTTATCGCAGATACTTAGTTTTAAGTGAGATTTACGGGTGTATACCTGTAGTGCTAATATCTTTTTTTATGATGAGGCTTGCGAGCCTTAATTATTTCGTATACATCTTTAAATAAACTAATTATTTTATTTAAAGCCTATTATGCTAATAATAAAATGGTTAACCCAAGAGTTACCTCTTTCTCCATTGTGCAATTAACTACCGTTATCAGTGTAAGGACAGATTAAAATATTGCAATGCTAAAGGGGCAAGGTTTTTTTTTTATATTTAATTACCTATTTATACGTTCTCTATAAAACCCCAATATCATAAGACCATTAGCTTAATTTTCCGATATTTATTATCTTCCTGTATCCTCTTTCGAGTATAAGGTTCTGACTTATATTCCTAAACCTATAAATTATGGCTTTTAGCCTCGGCGCGTAGCTAGTCCATTATAATTTATAAAACCAACCAAACCATTTAGTCGAATGAACTGCACCCCTTATAGGGGGTGGTTTTTCGCTGCGACTCGCCCTTGTATACTTACGATATCAATTGAATTGTTTTTACCTTCCACGAGGTTCAAATTAACCCTGTGCCACAAATTGTTCCATAATTGGCGTTGGTCTAGAATGCTTTTAGGGTTTTCCCGACAATTTTGGGGATGTTTATGCAGAAAGTTCATATCTACATACTGGCTATTAAAAATCTCTTTACATCTTTAATCATTTACCAGCTATTTCACAGTAGTGCTTGGTCTTCAACTACACTACCCAGTTCTTCGGGAGAATTTTATGGTACAATCACCCGTTCGGATTTTATAATCCTGACTATGGTAAAATCAACAGTGCTTTCGGGTCTAAACCTGTAGACACTGGTTTCGTTACTTTTAATCCCGGTTTAACTACGCATTGGCTCGGCATCTTACGTTAAACTTGTGACCCATCATTGCATAAGGTAGTTCTTTTTTATGAACACTGTTATAAGACTACTATCTTTCGTTTAGTTCCCTCATGGTACTTTTCACTTCCCAGTCTCAAGTTAATCATATCTAGCCTTTGAGGAAGGTTCCCCCATTATGTTAAAAAAGTTTTTGTACCGATTCTACTTTTCATAGGGCTACTCTATTTACCACTCACGTTATTATAGAATCTCTTTGTTTATTTTTCCGGAAAGCTTACTAAAGGATAGTCATAATTCACTTCGTTAGAGATCGAATTTCTCTTGAGCTTATGTAACTTATAGGAAGATTACCCCCAATATCGGCATGCCCCACATTTTTACTTTGCGGACTTATAAAACAATAAGGAATACAATCCAGAGGATAGGGCAGCTCCGCTTAATTTTCTAAGATATGGAACAAATTTGTGGCATGGTTGGAGAACCAGCAAGACATATTTTTCTTAATTATTTATAGAAAATAAGTTTTACAATTCTTAAATAAAATTCAAATAAAAGACTTTAGCATAAGAAATAAGGTATATTAACCATAGGTTTCAATCGATCCCTCCACAGAGCCGAGTTAAAAATATGGAGTTTTTTATTGGGCCTATGGGATTAAATATTCTCTTTGATACAGTTCATTAAATTCCATAATTAGTTCCTTTTATATAGCTTATATTTAATTACAAGTCAATGACTTATATATCTTTTGGTTTTTAAACTGTATTTGCACAGTGTTTAAGTAAGGATTGATATTCGGGGGTGACTGTGTATCGACCCACGCGTGTAACCTCTACCCAACGAAGGCCTTTAACCACTCAGCCATAACCGTTGTGGACTTGACATCGTATAGTGTTAGGCATATACACTAATAATGTATAAGAAATATTACTAAAACTTTCAATATTATTTCTATTAATTAGTAAACCAACCTTCGACCCTTAATTATTATTTCAAAGTTGTGATAAATATAATACCTTCAATTACTGTAAATATAAATGAATAATATCTTGCCCTTGCAGCACACAAATATACATATTGTTAGTTTTACTCAGTTAACCCCTACGAAAAGCGGCAAAGCAGCCTATCGAGATAAGGGTATGTCGACCTGAGAAATAAAGCAAAGGGGCTAGCGTCTGTAGCACCTATGAAGAATTTTCATGTAAGTAATAATTATTCATTTGTGCAAGCTGGCATTGTTGTATAACTTCTAAGCTTTAACGGTTTCCCGTCCTGTGCCTTTGCCACCCCCCCCCGATCTCTCGAGATATGAGTGAGCGGGTAGCTCCTTTCGATACAGGAAAATTATGTATTGCTTACTCTGATACGGTGTTATAGTAAAAACCAGCTAAACTAAATGAAACAACAGCTCTTATTATAGCAGCAGTATGAGGATAAAGAAGCCACCAAGCACTAGCCTTCTTATTTTTTGCATAGTTAACCGCAGCCGCTTTGACGATTTCATTAACAAGATTGCTTGACAATCTCTTGAACATAATTTTTTCTAAACTGAGTCTTCCTTTGACACCCCTACGGGTGGGGCTAAATGTGGCTAGCCTACAGGGGATGGTCTAGGCCACCCCCGGATTCTCTTCGAGATAGGGTCAAGAAACATTTTACTCTAGTTTAATAACGGTTAACAATAGGTGTATAAAATTTTATAATCTATCTGTCATTATGTAACTTCAAGACGGTACTTGGATTTGAACAAGAATTTGAAGGCTTGAAGCTTCCTAAATTTTACCAATTAACTACACCTCTTCTTTATATGATTTTTCCTGTACACAGCATACACTTGCTAGGGGGGCTGAAATAGCTGTAGGCTAGGTTAACTTAAAAGCCACTCCCCATATAAACAGCTTACAGAGAATATCCGAGATTCGGAAACGGATGTGGTTAACAACCTAATTAAATTTCAGACTTATCACCCTTTCAAACCACTGGTCAATTTCTCTTACATCGTAACCATCATTAAAGGGCCTGTCTTCATAGCTTCTTATATATCGCTGTTTTTAACTTAACCCTGCCTTTATGTTGCAGTTACCCTCCCCTATATTTATTTCCTTTTTACCCTACTTCCTAATCCCTAATCCCTTGCTTGGCCCCATCCTTTAACTTCCCTAGGCTTGGCCAACCAGCAGAATAAACTAATCAAAGCTAGGCCTACAAAAGGGTATCAATAGCCACGCCATAAATTACACCGAATCATATCCTTAACGGACAGGTCTAATGGTAGCTTATCCAAGGCGATCCGAGAATAGAGGGCAATTATCTCAAGTGGAAGTCGAACGCTGATGATATTTCTTACAAGGAAATTACACTTTAACCGATTAAGTAAGGAAATTCTTATATGTCATATATATTTAGGGATACTTGTTGGGATGTCCTATATATTTACCTATTATTTTCACTCCAGTTACATCTTAACAGGTGTATTGTATTCACGATCGCTCTTTTAATTCACCTTAGGTAGCCTAAACGCTAACACGCCTCTATTCTATAACTCTTTAGATTCTAAGATATGGATAAAAAGTCCCTCCCTAGAAGTCAGATCTTATTTTTTATATGTTTTTTAGCTTATTAATTTTGTACAGCTTAAGAGCGAACATTTTTCTTTTAGATGGGTATAAAGAGTTAGTAGAAGCGTAGCAGCTAAAACAGGATAGCGGTTACCAACCCCCACCCAGGTACCTGTAAGAACAAAATAACGCATTGATCAAGAGTATAAATTCTCATAATAAAACAGTCTACTTTGAACTTTATATGGAAAAATTGAGAAATAGAAGGTTTAGAACCCTTTAACAGTCTTTGATGTGTACAAGAACAACGTTCTTATCAATTGAACTATATTTCTCTATTTATTTTTAAATATTATTTCGGTAGACTCCTTTATTTTAATTTTTGGTAGCCTTCATAAAAATAATAAAGCCAGTGCTTCATTAATTGTACCGTGGAAGAGGGGACCAGCTGAGTCCGTAAAACAAGAAGCCTACTTACTATTACTCACACGCAGGTATAAAGAAACAGATAATATTAGTTAATTGTGGTTTGGTGAGAAATACATAATGCATGCACCATGACTTTTTCCTGTTGTTATGCACGAACGCTGACTCCCCTATTTTTTTTCCTAAAAACCGTCAAAAAGACGCGAAGCTAATTTTAATTTCTATAAAGGGCTTATTCTGTTGAAGTTACAAACAATTCAAACCAGGCCGCCCCTTTTTGAGGATCGGCGCAGCGGAAGGGTTTAAATATAAATCAGAAAGCAGAGAGCGGCTACTGTGAAGCCATGCGTAGAATGTTTAACAAGTTAGCTGACCTTTGTTTTAATTAAAGTGTAGGTTTAAACATATTTTGAATATAGTATTACAACAATGAAGTCTTTTTAAAAACAGAAGAAAAGATAAAATTTATAACCCTCAGAACATATAGGCTTTCACTGTTAAGAACCTAGACCAAGAACTATCCTTATACTTGTCATATCAGTGGCATGTATGAAATTAAGGTAGATTATTTAACTTTAGCTTAACATGCTAAGGCAAGGCTAAAAACATAAGTATCTACTTCTTAAGAGCAGAGAACACAATGAATGATTAATTTGATTAGGTCTGCTTTGCCATAAAAATAAACTTATA
>JACYFI010000513.1:0-14221 GCA_020975735.1 Ophiocordyceps xuefengensis
ATACTAATTTACCCTTGAATTGCTTGATCATTTATCTAAAATATAGACCAATTTCTTACAGATATAGGAATTGGGGTTATTTCCTAGCAGGATTAAATAGAAGTAAAGTTGATTTTGTGTAAAGAATTTCAGATTGTTTTTCAACAATTCTGAAAATACAATTAGCCATATATCGAGAAAACAATAGGGTTATGTCCGTATTAGAGAAAAATTAATAATAAAAAGGAGGTAAAAGTATATTTTGTAGAATTAAATCAAGGGTTTTTTTTAATTTAATATTATCTTTATTAAATGGTAAATTTTGTACTGAATCCTAGTATAAATAACCGATTCGGGCTCTATTACAGTAACATATTTAATATTAGAATTTACCACCTTTTCAAACAAATTATCATTGGAGATAATTTTTGCAATTAGTGGGTCTTATCAAGCTCTTGGTTTGTTTCTACTATTAAATTTGTTTAAAGCCCATGAGAAATGTGACTAGGGATACCGTCTCAGTATTAGGAGGTATTCTATAAAACAATAAGGAGGGTTCCTATAGAACTTATACTTATCCATTTTAAAAACTGGTGATATTACTCAAGATAGCTCAGGTATATGGGTCCTTAGTAAAAGCTCGGTTTTATCACAAACAGCCGTTAATAAGTACTTCGAAAAGTTATCATGTTTTTCGGTTGAAAAATGTGAAAATGAGTTTTAAAGTTAGAAAAAGTTAAGAATGATCTAAGAGAAGGTAAGCATTTTTACAAATAGAGGGTATAAAATAATTTTTAAGTATTGGCAACTAAGGATCCTTCAAGAGACCCGAAGGTACGCAACAACATTATACAGGTATATAGAAAAAAAATAAGGAAACTTATTTGCATGCTCCAGCTGGCTGTTGCCTGATTTTATTTTACTGCCTCTATTTAAGCGCAGTTAAAACTCCCACAACGGCGCACAAAAAATAAGAAGTAGCCAGCTGTACTCCCGCACCTCCATTCTCTTCTCGTGCACGAGCAAAAAAAGTTGCATGCTCGCTCTTCTTAAGTTTTCCACTTTTCCATAATCAGAGGGTGCAAATGCTTATCCTTCAAGGATCGGAGAAAAATAAGCACGACTTAGCTCATGGGGGATTCCTTTTTTTTTTTATGGTGCAGCCATAGGTAGCTTGGCTAAAAAAAAATATACAAGGCACTGCAACATCAATAAAAACTAAACATAAAATAACAAACACGAAAAAAATGCAGTCAAGACATTAAAATATGCTCCTAACCTTATAGGTATTAGAGGAATCCCTTGTTTTTCACCTATCTTTATCCTGAGTGGTTATGCTATACACATATTTTGGCTAGGTTCAGGGGATCAGCGCCCTGAACCTAGCAGGACAAGTTTCACTTAAGGGTACAGAAGATATGAAAGAGGGATTAGGGTTAGGACCCATCAGGAATAAGAGCATTTTACATAGAAGACAGGTTTTCAAAAACATTTATATTTAAAAATTTGAGTTATGGGTCCTTGTGTCTGCTAAAGCTACCCTGATGTTAGTAGCTATCTCATTTTATTAACTTATGAACTGTCCTTTGGGACTAGAGCTTTATTTTACAAGCCCAACATTAAATTACTTGCAGTCCTTTATGGGATAAAAGTTTTCCCTTGGTTAGCTACAGTGCTAACGGTGGTCTATAGAATGACAACCTTCAAGTTATTTTCATTAGGTTTCGTCTTTATGTTTACAAATCCGAGGGATATAATCCACTGTCTCCCTTTAAAGATTACTATTATGCTGGAGAAATCTAAAATTGCATTACTTAATTATCTTACGATAAAAGTGTCAAATTAAATTGTGAAACAATCCAGCAGGAAAGACACGCAACAGTTGATATTTCCTGAGTAAGGGATCGTAAGGGACTAACACGTAGATAATCCTTAAAATAAAGTAGATATATTTACTAGGTAATGGAGTATAGTTCCCATGAAATAAAATAAAAATTAATTAACCGTTACCCAGAAAATTAAAATGTACCAAGTCAAGCTCCGACGACAAAAAAAGAGGCTTGCCGCCTAAATCAGTTTAACTATAAATTATTATAGAATTTTTGAAAAGATACGAGCTTTAATAATAAAAACAAGAAAAAGATAAAATCAGGGTGGTTATATTGTTTAATAATAATAATAAATAAACACGTTCTACATAGGAAGCTCTTAACCATTAGCTAAAATAGAATGGAAAAAACTACTTAAAATACTTCCTTATTTAAATAGTCAACAAAACTACTAAATTGCCTATAAAAAGCTTTTTACTTAAATACGACTAAAGATAATGTTTGCTCACTTTGAATATTACAATTATGTTAGATTATTAAAAATTAACTAATGATGAAAACTTTTCTTTTAACAAATGTAGTTACTTACTTACTAATGTACACTAAACAAGTTATTTCCTCGGACGGTTAGTCAATAGCAGACAGAACTCAAAACTGTTATGTCTTTTAAGCCTACAAAATAAGTACCACTCTTACAAACTAAGGTGTCTGATAAGTTCACCGTTTTAACAGGAGAGAAAGTAATCTTTTTTAATCTTAGCGATAGAAAACCCATTTTTAGAGAGTAAGGAGAAGAATGATAGAAGCTAAGTTCTGCATATCAGCTAATAATGTATATAAATTCTTATAGAAGGTTAAATTAGTAATATTTCCATTCTTTACTAAATTTTATCCCCAAGATAAATTAAATTAATCCTGCTACATAGTAATGTGATTAACAGAAAATAACATTATTTTAAGAGGTGGAATGGTATTTGAGGCTTATACCCGAATAATATTGAAGATCTAGCTAATACAAAAGACTGAAAATTCTATTAATTGTAGAAAACATTGATAGAAACAATAAACAAAAATAGCCCTTAATAAAGAGCGGTAGTCGTTTTACGATTGCCGAATTAACTTTCAATAAGTAGAGATGAGTAACCACAGCAGTCTAAATACTTAAACTTAAAATCAAAGTATACTAATAAAAGACAAAAGTGCAATAAAATAAGAAAATACAAAGATTATTTATTATTTATTAAAGATTAAATTAATTTTATATTTGAATTCGAGTGGATTTGTGTTTAGCTAATGTTCGACTAAGATTAATAGCATCCACGATACAGTTTAATTTTAGGATTAATATTACAATATTTTGTATGATCAAAAGGACACATAAGCTATATTCTTAGTTCCTTAGTGTTTATAATTGCATTACCTAATTGATTTATGTCGAATAAAATAAACATTAAACAATACGATAAAAATGTAATTTTTGAGTAGGGGCTAATGGAACGGTGACGGTAGTTATGTCAAGTAAACCAATTATACGTTTAAACAAGTCCTTACAATACCAGAACTGTTATAAAAATATCTAACCTGTAAATTAAATTCTAATATGGTGGTTGAGTGTTGCCTAAACTAGTAGTCGGGAACTGTTAAGATCTACTGGAATTAGAGGCTTGTGTAATTTGAGGCTGTAAATAAAAGGAAGAAATTATTGAAATAATAAAAATATTTAGATATTATCTCCGTTAACTTCAAAAAAAAATCGGTCAACTTGCATACATTTAAAACATGGTTCTAACTAAAAACTTCTAGTAGAAAAAATACTATTCCACAAGAGAGACTTTAAATTTAAGACGCAATAATGCCTATTATACTGCTATTTAGTAAGGCCAACCTCTTTCACTTTAAAGCTTGATTACTTGGTTTTATAGAAGCGGTAGGGGTTGTCTTTTTCATTCCGTAGATCGGAAGCAAATTCTTTCTCCAATAAGGACAAATTCACGGACGTTTATTTATAAGATTATATTAAAAAGTATTTTTGAAGTGAATCATATAAAAGTTCGTAACCCTTATGATAACCTTCTTATTTTATAAGAAGGTTATAACAAGAAAAGAGTTGGCATTAGCTAAATAGTGGCAGCATTGTACTTAACTATCCTTTTGTTTAGGAGAACAGTTCGAGTCTTAGAAAAATTCAAAAAAATTCTTTTAGTAATGTCCGTGTGCGTCATGTCACCGGTGAAAATTCCATAGCGTATTTCGAGTAAAAAAATTATATTAATTTGACTAAACGGTGGAAGGCCTTACTATGTTCCTTAATGCGAAAAGCTTAAGGGTAGTGATAAAATGTACCCTCCCCATTTAAGGTATACCGTGGAACCCAAAGTAACAAATTTCACAATGTATTATCCGAGGAGGATCGCGTAGAGACTAACTGGAAATCGAAAGTTTTTCATTAAGTTAATCATTGATAGGTTATAGTTCCCATCCACTGCTGAGACTGGTGTATTAAATATTTGAGCACTTAATCTGCCTACTAACGTGTAGTTTGCTCAAAATGGGCCTTGGAGAATTTTCATTATTCTGGCATTGACTAGATTCTAGGATAACTAATATTAGTCAGTTAATTTTTGCTAATTTATTAACAGTAATGATCTCGTATTTTACTAGATCCTAAGTGGAGCTTTATCTTCTACTTGAAAATAGTGAAATATATAATATCATATTCCTAATCACTAAAATAGATTTAATATACAATATCTAGCAGAATAACTTAAGGTTTCTAAGACTATTACGTCTAACATTTAATTCGGCTTTTCTTACATATTTTTCCTTGCAATTTGTTAATTATTTATATAATAATAAAATTACATACCTGACCACGAGCTGGGACATACACAGAGTGAAAATAAAGCCGCGCTGAACCAACGCGCACAAAAGGGATTTTTTTAATACTAATAATAAGCGATTACAACTATACTAATTTCTATTCCTGATTAGCGGGAATCAATAGATGGAAAAGGGAATTTTGATTAAGGAAATTCTTCTTCTAAAAAATTTAGTACTAAAAGCTAATTTGAAATAAGACTTGCAAAACTAGAAGATATCAAGAATTTTAAACACGTATTCAAAACAACTTTACAATATAGCGCGTAAAAATAATCAATCTAAAAATAAATTTTATCTTAAGTATATAGTATCTTCAATAAAATAATTGGATTTATTTAGTTGAATTAAAATAAATGGTATATTAGAATAAAGGTGATACGCTTTTAGGAAAAAAGCTTTGGTGATTATATAAACAAGATTTCAGTTCAAGAACCTGATTATAATATTAAAGTTAAGTGATTCTTTTAGTGTTTTCAGGATTAATTGGATGAACAGGGTTTCTATAGTTATTTGATTTTAATTTGTAACAGATTTGAATGTAATCTACAAGTTACGTCATAATAATTCTACATCAAGATTTCCTTTAAGATTTAGTATACCCTATTGTAAAACCAGTATACACAAATGTAAAAATCTCAAATAATAACTTATTAAAATTTCAAATCAGTTAAGGGCCATGCACATGTTCTGTAGATGTATTTTATGTAGTTAATAATAGATTATACTCGTATATAAGTTTTATAGAAGTTAGTTCTAATAAAAAAAATTTTAATATCCCCTGATTTACTAAAAATTCAAATTTTGATCCATTGAATATATAAATTTATTAGAATTTTTATGTTTTAAATGATTCAATTCAGAAATCCTTTAGAACTAGATTTCTTTTTCTGAAAATTTGCGTGTTTAACCTGGAGCTCTTAAATGAAGAGAATAAGTCCAAATAAAAGGGGGACATTTGCCGATTAATATTAATGATATCAGTAGTATTATATTTTTTATCGAAGCTGTGCTATTTTTTTTAAAATAGGCTAAGCTCCTCGTTAACTTGCTCTCGCTTGCAAACCTGCCACTTAATAATATAGAATTACCAACATATCTACGTATAAGATTATTGCGCTTAAATTTTTTCCTTGTAAGCGCAAGCCTTTGCTGGACCTCTGGACACGCCAATAGGGAAAAAATATGGTTACATAGAAATGAATTAACGGGCCTTCTGACTTCGATCTCCCGTAGACAAAGCGCAATTTTTAAGATTTAATCATTATATTGTGCTGGCCGACTTTTCTATCCTTGCGATGCACCCTTAGTTGAAAGCACCTCGGCAAGTTACGCAGGGAATCGTCAACATAAAAATCACAAAGAGAAATCCTTAATTGTTTGTTATATTAGGTAGTATTTTTATTCTTTATAAGTAAGTAAGTAGTGATTAACTTAATATTTATATTATCTAATATCAACATTTTGTTTTGACATCGCTATTAATATTGGATTAATTAATATAGAACCACTGATTTTTATAAAAAATAAGGTTATTCAAAGAAAATCATTTTAAAAAATTCATATTACTCTATTAAATATTTTTTATTGGTTATGTATATTTATAATATATTACTATAATGTGTAATCTTTTTTTTTACCTAAATGAAATTTTATATTAAATTATTTGTTAAGTTGAGATATTGGATAGAAAGGTAATAAAAAGGTTTAAAAAAATTGATATTAAATTATAAAGAAGGGTTTTTCAAAAAATAACCCCTTAAAAAACCTAAAAATACAAAGATACCTAATTTTGACCACTAGATCTTAAAAAGTCTAAAAAAAAAGCTTTGCAGATGATTGGTAAACAAAATTACCTAAAAATTACAATTTGAAAAAATTCAATATTAAATGGTTTAAATATTATTGTTCTGAGCCTACGCCACCAAATCTATTAGCCCTTAGTAGAAAATGAAAACACAATTATTATAGAAAAAAGGCAGATTTTCTTAAAAGATCAATTAGATAAAGGTGGTTTGTGAATACAAGCTTACGAAAGTATCAAGGGAATAAAAAACATTTTAAACAAAGCAGAAATAATAAAAAAAGGTTAAAGAAAAAATTTTTTCCGACTGAATCTAAATAATTCTTTGAAAAGATTTATATAGAAGTAATAAAAAGTCCTTATTTTTTTAATCTTAAATCAAATAATAGTACTTAATACAAAAACAAAACCTTAAGCCTCTAAAAAATGAAGCTAAGTTATCCTTTCCTGGAGAATTAGGATAGGGGGAGAACGCGTTGGATAAGAAAAAATAAGGGGGGGCTACTTTCGGTCGCTATGCACAAAAAATATTTTTTTTTTATAAAGAGGCTACAACCCCTATAATGTGTTACCTCTAATTACTTGAAAAGTTTATGGAAAATCTATTAAAGCGGGTTCGGTGTACCGGGCGGCCTATTCTGAGAGTCAAAAGGTTGATACTTATAAGACAAATATAGTCTTAGATGGTCGGGTTATCTCTAGCTTGCGCAAGGCTACTTATTTATAGAGTATTTGACGGAGAGGGAATAGAAGATATTGAAAAGGGACCGGACCCTGTTAAGGGGTTACCCTGAAAGGCCCTAGTATCCTGGGTTTTAAAAAAATAAGTTTGCTAATGTCTATTCTTACCGATTGATACCTCTACTATACTTTTTTCTCCTTAAAGCGTTCATACAATACCCTTTAAGATTTCTTTTTCAATAAAGATGGTTGGGTATGTCTTTGTGGCTAGAGTTAAAGTGCTAAAAATTACTTTGGTTCTATGTATACTTATAATGAGTTTATATAATCAAGATTTAAATAAAAAGCCTTAATTCTGGCTGTATGGTAGGGGTGTAACATACATACATGCTATTGAATAAAAGTAAATTAAATCTTAGAGAAAGCAATTTATAATATCAAAACCCCCTGGGAATTAATAAATTTGAAAGGTATCCATAATACGTAGAAATAAGGCAAAAAAGAGTATTAAAACCCAAGATACCCAATTTTTACGGGTGTGGTACCCCTCTTACAATTAGAAAACATACCAGGGAGGTATACATGACAAATTTTTGTAGAGAAAGTATAGAAGCCTGCTAGCCCATATCCTCTAGGCACCCTTTAGGGGGGGCGCTTATATGTTTGACCTACAGCTGGAAGCGCCAACTCAAAAAGGATAATTTTTGATAACGATATTAATTTTAAACGGTACATAAATAATAACGTTCATTTCCATACGTTTTAAGTATGGGGAGCCGTATTTGCAATGTCTTGCAGGGTGATATTCTGAATCCTAAATGTTAGCGTCTAAATTATGATCTCTTACATTAGCTAAGACAAAATTTTGACTTTTATTTATAGGTGTTAATCTTACATTTCTTACCTCACACTTTTTTAGGTCCACAGTAGGCTTTTTCATCAGGATATAGGGAAGAGTTTAACACACTATGATGCTAGAAACCCTATGTAAATTAGAGCAGTATAAATAGAACCAATTAAGGCAGGAAACTAAATAAAAGTATGAGGACACAATCTCATATTTTTTAGTAGTGATCCCTCAGAGACCTATACGTGTTTGTAACTTAAAACTTATAAGAAATAGGTCCTAAATACTAAAAGTGATATGTTAATCTCTTTTGTTTACTTTTATGCATCCTTATTATCTTTAGCTTATTAAATTATAAATTAATATTGACTTTTCTAGTATTGCTCATAAAAGAGTGGATAGCTTGGCGCACTAAAAATATTTCTAACGAATTATCCTGCTTGACCCATTTACTCAAAACTAATACTCTGGACTCCGGACTAAGATCCAAAATAATTGATTGACATTTTTTTTGGACTTATTTTTTCTATGCCTGTAAGGCTACTACGAAATAATGCAAAAAAAACAGTGAACTAATTAATAAATTTTAATTTACTGTGTAACTAAACACCCAATGTTATTGTTCAGTACAAATTGGAAAACTTAAGTTTAATTTTGAAAACCCATCTCTATTTACCAATCCTTTTATAGAGCAAACTTTTTGAGCGGAAGCCTCCGATATCAAAAAAAGGGGGTGTATTTTTATCTTATAATTTATAGCGTCTTAACTGTAATACGCTAGGAACGGTATTGAATTTAGCTATAGCCACTTAATACTTTCCTTTTTGTTTAGTCCGGTAATAGTATATATCTAATTGATATTTCGAAAGTATGAGGCGCAGCTCATCCATCTTTTTTGTGACCAGCCCAAGCTCAGTTATTTTTATAGTGGTTATGTAATAGGAGGTACTACATTTAAAGCAAGATATTATCTGTAATGTTACAACAAATAATAATAATTTATATTAAAACCGTGTTTATAAATTTTCAAAACCTGGCGCAGGATCTAGTTATGGATTTAAAGTACTCAAAGAGTCTAAATAAGACTTATTATCGAACTCCGGTAAAAAGTGTGACCTTTTTCTGTAAATACTAAAGATTAAGCTTAGTACTTTTTTTTCGGAATTTTTTATGCTGAATGAAAATAAAGCTGGGCCGTTAAGCAGAATAAAAAATTTTTTCGCACAAAGTCCTTTTGCCAATCTTTAGAAGAAAATACAATCTAATAAAAACTAGGCCAATTTAATCTCCATGTTTAATAAGGATAAATCCTGACGGAATGTTTATTGCACATAATGATTAAAAAGAAGAAAAGGTTCGAAAAACTCCCTATGGGTACAGTAAAACTAAGTCTGAATAATACTTAGCTAAATTTGTTAAGAAAAAGGGGCTTTATCTTTACAATTGTGAGGGCAGTTTGATGTTGAAAGAAGTGCCTAAGGGAGTATAGTATCTATTCGTTAAAAGATTTACATTCTTTAGCGCTTACTAATTAAAAAAATATAGAGTTACAGGATAAACTAGATTAAAGAAAAGATACTTTTAATTTCTGAAAATTCGTAAAAAAAGAAGGGTTACCTACCCTTTATATATCTCTGATGTGGAAAACTGCAACAGATCGGTTTATTTAGAATAAGGATCAAAAAATTGTACAAGGTTATAGCCTTAGAGAATAAGGAGACATCCGATGACATTTCTGGATCTGAAAATTTAATAGTGTGTAGGGTAATTATTGGCAGTTGTAGTTGGCGCTGATTAATTCTTAATACATTGTGTACAATCATTAGTTAGAAGGGGTAAAGAGCTAGTAGGAATTCCTTGATTACCAGGGTTCTATACAGACTATACTAAAGCTAAACTTAAAAACGATGTTACAGTGTTTAGAATGAGTTTAACAAGCCCCAATAACCCCCCGCATTTTGGAAGTTTACCTTTACCAAAGTACAAATAATAAGACTAGCTGGTATATTGTCCTGTTCTGTAGAACAAAAAATATCCGCATAGTTTACGCAATCTTTACTTAAAGTTGAATTTTATAATCTGCTCTGGATAATGAATAGCAAGGTTAGACATATTGACCTTTTACGATAAGAATTTTTAGGTCCTCCATTAGCTCAATGGAAGAGTAAGAAATAACTTCGTAATATTACGATCTTAGCAATTCGGATTCGTAGAGATGAAAGCGAGCGCCGCTTTGTTGGCTAGTGTTAGCAACTAGAATACTGCTTTGCTATAGCGCTAGCTTGCGTATCCTAGTATTTGTATTGCCGAAGCAAGGCTGCGTACTATAATAACATATCTATTAATTTTAATATATTAATTGGCTATTTTTGACGGGGGCTGCACATATCCCTATCACCCAGAGTTATGCTAACCTTGCCCTTCTAAATAATCTTAAAGTTTAATATGTCCAACCTAAGGTATAAATTATAGCTGACACATTACTTTATCTGTTTTTTAGCTGCTTACTATGTAGCAATAGGAAAATGCCAGAGAGTATATTTTTTTGATGGCAGCCCCCCCACACAGGAAGTGGCTCTTCCTATATTTTTATTTTTAATAGCGAATGTATTATTAACTTTAATAAAATAAAATTGTCTTGCTCCACACCCACAAAAATGAATGTATTACCCTACAACTAATTTTTCTCAATTATTGAAAAATTTAGTTGAAATGTTCCAGCTTACTGGTAGTAGGCATATGTAACTTGTTATTAGTCTGAAAGAAAACTAATGGCTAGTATGCAAAAGACAGATTAGGTCCTAATGCTGTAGTCAAAACAATAATAGACCTTTTTTTATATATTTATCATTAGGCTTAGTTATATATAAGCCACCTAGCTTATGTATAAAAAAAGCCTTTTGCGCAAGCTATCCTTTTAAAAGTCAATGGTAATAAAATGTATTAGTTAAAGATTTTTTTAATTCTAAAACTTCTCTTAATACATTTTAACGTTTAAAGGGGAGGTAAAAATGGTATATATATATGTTTATTAAAAAAAAAATCCTAAATTATTTTTTTGGCGTGATCAGAAGCCAAGAAAAAGGTGAGCTAAAGGATTCCCCCAGGCCCTTCGGGTCCAGGACTCGAGATTTAAAAAGCCTCATCTTAAAATTGGTTTATTTGACGATAGATTCCATCGTAGATTTTTTTTTACCAAAAAAAAAACGTACACAACTATCGGTTTGAGCATAAATTCCCCGATTTTCTGTGTAGTTGAATTTGCAATATCTAGAATATGGCCAAAGAAAGAAAGAATAAAATCTTACGCTTTGCAGCCAAAAATACTGTACCCTTATTCAATACTCAGATTTAAAAGTAATCTAAAATGATATTCAATTTTGAATTTATTTTTACTTGAAATACTTACACTTCAACAACTAGATCAAATTTTTGTTACGTTGCCCTCTAAAGGGATTAATATTTACTCGCGGAATATGGTTAAATGGACAACTAAGTACTAGGTTGGTTCAAATGATAATCCAGTAGTATTAGATGAGTTATCTAATTACTTAGGTGTAGCTAGAGAAGCTTATAAGCTAATTTAAAATACATTAGAGTTGCGACTCCCTTATAAAAATTACTTGTTTAATTAGCTAATTAGATAGAATCTTATGTAAACTTAGAAAACATGTATACGATGCTGGGTTTAGAATTAAATCGACCTATAGCTATAAAAGGTATTGACTATATAAAAATATAAAGATGTGGTACCTATAGTTAAAAATATATACAAATCTAAAAGCGTCACAATAGCTAAAATTCCTTAATAAACACAGAATTAACTAAATACACCTGAGTAATATATTGAATTAAAGGAGTATTAAGGGGAGTAATTATATATTCATAGTGTATGCAAATTAGGACTTTTAAGAAATTGAAGAAATTAAAGGAAATATATTATTAAGAAATAATTAATTGTAAGAGTATGAATTTATAGTGCTTCAACTTTAGGTTACTTACAGATCCATTTACTAGCAGACAATCCAAAGGTGCTAACTATTTGATTAATGTAGATATGACTTATATTTAAATAACTTGGAGTATTTCGAGCTAGCTAATAGTAAAAGTGGAAAATTCAGATAATAATTTAGCCCATGAATTAGACCAAAACGTAGGCCTTGCGGCTGCGCTAAGATAAAAGACAACAGTATTTAATAATGCCCGCCGAGCACACAGTAATATAAGTGTTTATAGTAAAAAAGTCAATTATAAATTAATTTTACTAACTAAAATTAAACCCCATTATGCTTTATTAAGAAGCACCTAAAAGATTAATAAAAAAAGTACTAAAAACAATTGTAAAATTGAGGGCACCATTTTACCCAATAGAAGAGTATAAAGGATTAGATTTTTTCAGCACGCACCTAAAAAGTTTTAAGTTAAGTGAAGATACATATTACTGGGCCTTAGGCAGAAAGTGAACCCCTTTTGCATAAACATCAAGTGAATAAATTGCGGGAGAACCCTTAAAGCTAATTTTTACTAAATGTATAGGTAACAAATCAATGGCTCAGTAATGACTCGGAGGTTAAATGTAAAATCAAAATAGAGTGCACGAAAAGGAGATAGGCAATCCGGAGCCAGTGCCTAGTAGGTATGAGTTCATCGACCTTAATGGTGATGGGTGTAAAGGTGCGTAGCTTCGCTTAGCTCACCCTTGTTTTAATGGATTAGATATAGTCAGACCCCTAACTTTGAAAAAGTAAGGGGTATAAATTTAATACCTTGTTAAATGATAGTTGGTAATTTTATTACAACTATTTAGGAGATGTCCTAGAATTTTCTGTTGTTATGTAGTGGAGGTAGTACTCTAACATAATGGGATGAAAAAGGGAAGAATTGGTATTACGGTTAATCAGGCATTTCGCAAGAATGCTTAAAAATTAAATTTTAAAAGAGTATCGTTGCACCACTCACGAGCAGATTTTTAATTTTTATTTTTTTTAGGTCAGTAGTAATTATAATACTGCTATTATTTATGGTTCGCTGTTATACCATATGGGGCTGGATTATCTATTGGTGCATATGGGTATTGGTATACCTTTTTTGCATAGCGTTTCTATCTTTAGCTACCTATGGTATAATCTATTGAGCGAGGATGAAAGGCTAATAGTAAATTATTGCCTTTCTTCAGGTCTTTAACAAGACAGGCCCCAAATTAAAATTAGCTATGAATTAGTTTGAGTCAGTATCTATAATCTAATATGGATAAATATAAAATTTTAAATCTTAAATATAACGTACGTTTCAAACAATAGTATATTTAGACGTTTACCCTTTAATTTTGGTTATAACTAAATAATTCTTTATTGGTTTTCTGTAGCAAGAAACCTTAAAACAGAGCTCGCTTTCGATTAGCTGAAGGCATTTTTTTTGCTCTCAAAAAGATCACAAATTGCTGGTAAATGTCATTTATTTAAGGAAGATTCGAGCTCAGGGCAAGGTAAACTTTAAAGTTAAATCCTCCAGAGACTATTGGTGATCGGTTTAATCTAAATATTAAACAAAAAGTATAGTTCAACCTTTATAGCAGAGTATAAGATCTATACGAATTTAATAAATCTGACCTTACAAAGCCTATTCTTTTTATAGGAGCGGAGGCATATAAGACTAATAAAGTATTTTTTGAACATCGCCATAACTACTATATTTTTATTTTCTGCGTGCCTTGACAAGTAGCCGCAAAAAAAAATACAGCATTAAAATACCCATATAACTAAGAGGTTTTATTAATTCACAATCAGGCCAGCCACTTGAGCCTTTAATAATACCCGGCATTAAGTCTATGCCATTGTGATATATAAATAAATTTAAAATGAAACTGTATAGGTTCATATGACAGAAATAATTTAGAAGAGGCAAAAGGCGTATTTATTAATACTATGAAAATTGGTAAAAATACATAGGTAGTGCAAAAGATTTTTATCTTTAAGAATCATTTTATGATAATTTAATTAAGGAACATTTATTGGCATTTTATTCTTTTCCTCTAGCATAGCTTGTGCTTAGTCAAAAATCTAGCACAATTAAGTAATAATTAGCTAAGCATTTAGGAAATTTTAAGTGTAGTGTAGAGAGGCGAAGCTCTTAAATAATTATCTTAATTTATTAAACATATGTAAGATTTAAACCGTATTCTAAAGTAGATATTATTCACGATTT
>JACYFI010000507.1:0-12216 GCA_020975735.1 Ophiocordyceps xuefengensis
AACAGGTCTTACAATACAGACTTAGTTATTAGCATTATGCTAACCTTAAATCTAATTATAATAGCTGGTTGATATGGCCAAAGGTTAAGTAGGTGGAACTTTGTTAAATTATTACTGGAAAGAGCCTGATGTTATTTGAGGGTTGTTAATAAAAAGGAAGAAATTATTTGAAATAATATAAAATATTTTGAATATTAATCCTCCTTAACTTCAAAAAAAATCTGGTCCACTTGCTATATTTTAAAAAACATGTCTTACTAAAAAACTTCAGTAGGGAAGAAATAACTTACCACACAGTGTTACTAAATTTAAAGAGCATTTTGCTATTAAAAAAATGCTAATTTTAGAGGACCGTACTTACTTAAGCTTGCATTATCTGGTTCTTATATCAGAAGCCGGAGGGGTTGTTTTCTATTCGTAGATCCCGAACAAATCTTTCTTCTCAATAGGACAAAATTACGACGTTTATTTAATCAGACTTATATTTAAAACAGTTTTTGAAGTCATCCAATAAAAGAATCGTAAACCCTTATGATAACTTCATTTATTAGAAGTACTACAAGGAAAGCTGGCATTAGCATAAATAGTGGGCCAACATTGTACTACTATCCTTTTGTTGAGAGAAAAGTTGCGTCTTTAGAAAAATTCAAAAAAATTCTTTAGAAGTCTCGTGTGGTCATGGTCACCGTGAAAATTCCATACGTTTTTTCGGTTAAAATATTATATTCTTAATTTTGCTAACGGTGAAGCCTTTTATTGTTTTCCTTAATGCGGAAAGTAAGGTAGTGATCAAATTCTCCGTACCCCTTATTTAAGGTAAACCCGTGGAAGACTCCAAAGTAACTAAATTTTCACATTTATTATGAGTATGATCCGCTAGAGACTAAACGATGTCAATCGAAAGTTTTATTAAGGTTAATCATTAGATAAGTTACTAGTCCGATCCACTGCGGTGGCAAGTTGTTTATGTAAATTTTAGCATACTTAACTGACTACTATCCGTAGTTGCCTCAAATGGGCCTGACAGTAATTTTTTCATGTTATTCTGGCAATTGACTATATGCCTGGAAACTATATTATCAGGTCATTTTTACTGATTTATAATAATTTCAACGGATTTTACTAGATTAAGTGGAAAATGGTTTAATCTTTATTAAATAGTGAAAATTAATAAAATTGATACTATATCCTAACTACTAAAAACTTAGATATTATATACAATTCAGCAGAAAACCATAAGATTCTCAGAAGACTAATACTGTGCAAATTATTTATTCGACCTTTTTCTTACATATTTTTCTCTTGGAGTTTTTTTTTATTGATTATATAATAATAAATGTATTAAAACTGAAACCCAGTACGAAGCCTGGACAACACCACAGAAAATAAAGCTACGCGCTAATCCCACGGCACAAAAGGGTATTTTAATACTAATAATAGAAGGATACCAACTTATTATTAAATTTGTCTATTCTGATTAGCGGAATAATACGATGGAATAAGGAAATTTTGATTTAAGGAATCTTCTCTTAAAAAGATTTTAGTAATTTACAAAGCTATTCGAATTTAAAGATTGAGTAATAGAGAGATTAAAGAATTTTATAGCACCGTATTCAAACACTTACATATGGGGTAAAATTAACAATCATAAAATAAATTTTATTCTACATATGTATAGTATCTAATGCAAAATAATCAAATGAATTATTAGTAATAAATTAAGTGTCTAATTAGATATTAAGTGTGATAAGTTTTAGACAAAAGCTTGTGTATTATATAAACATAGATTTTCATTAAACCTGGATCTATAATATTACAGTTAATGATTTCTTAATTTTTAGGATTAATGTGCAAAAGGTTCTTATTTTTAATTTTTATTTGAATGAATTGATGTAATCTACAAGTTAGCATAAGATAATTTTACCATTCGTAAATTTCTTTTATATGATTTAACTATTGTGAACCATGTACACAATAGTAAAAATCTCAAATATATAACTTTTTAAATTACGTCAGTTAAAGCCATTAGACATGTTTGTAGAGTATTTTATGGGTTAAATAGATTGTCTCGATTATAAGTTTTTACTAGAGTATATTTTAATAAAAAAATTTTTAATATCCGTGATTTATCAAAATTCAAATTTGATACTATTGAATATAAAATTTTATCAGATTTATTAGTGATAAATGAATTTCATAACAGGAAATCTTTATGAACTAGAAGATTTTTTAATCAATAATTGCCGTGTTCCCTGCGAGCTCTTAAATGAAGGAGGATACCAAAGAAAGAGGGAGCATTTGCGCCATTACTATTAATGTATCAAGGGGTATTATATTTTATCGCGAAGCTTGCTATTTTTTTTTATAAATGCTAAAGGCCATGTTTTATCTGCTTCGGCTTTCAAACTTGGCCACTTAATCAATATAATTACCATATTAGTATAAATATTGCTGCTTATAAAAATTTTTTCTTTGTAAGGCGCCAACCTTTGCTGGACCTTTGGAACGCATAGGAAAAAATATGTACAAAAATGAATTTTACGGGCTTGACTTCGATCTCCGTAGACAAAGGAATTTTTAAGATTATATAATTATATGTGCTAGCGGCGATTTATTCATATTCCTCGCGAAAGACCCCTTAGTGAAGCACCCCTGCATCGCTACGCAGGGAATCAGTTAATAAAAAATTTTACAAAATAAATCCTTTAATGATTGTTATATGAGGCAGGTATTTTATTAATATAAAGTAAAGTATAGTAGTAGATTAGTTATATGTTATACTATCTAAATGATCAAATTTGTTTGTACTTATCCCTATTATTATCTGGGATTATTTATTAATAACTCATGACTGTTTTATAAAAAAATAAGGGGTATTTCAAGAAAAAAGCACTTAAATTATATTATTCCCTTTAAATATTTTAATTATTGGCTATGTAATGTATATATTTATACCTATAATGGTAATTCTTCCTTTTTTACCTAATGAATTTATTTTCATTCATTTTAATGAGTTTGCAGAATATGATTGACGAATACATGGTTTAAAAAATATGAATTAATATTGAAGAAGGTTTTCAAAATAATAAACCCCTACAAGAACCAAAAATACTACGATCCCTAATTTTGAACAAAGATCTAAACAGAATTAAAAAAAAAAAGCTCAGAGATGAAAACAAAAAATTATAAAATTACAACCTGATAAAATTTCAATTACTACATGTTAAAATATTGATTGTTCTGACCCTACGGGGCCCACCAAATCTATTAAAGCCCGTTAGTAGAAAATGAAAACACAATCTAATTATAGAAAAAAGCAAGAGATTTATTTTAAAAGATCAATTAGGAGAAAGTAGGTCTGAATACAAGCTACAAGAAATCGGAAAAAATATTTATACAAAAAGCATAAATAATATAAAAAAAGGGTAAACAAAGAAAAAATTTTTCCCTGATGAAAATCTTAAATATCTTTGAAAGATTATATACCAAAGTATAAAAAGTCTATTCTAAATTCTTAAACAAATAAAGCATAACACCTTAAAAAAAAACAACCACTTCAAAAGCTCTAAAAAAAAAGTAAACTTTCCTTATACCGAGAATATGGATGGGAACACGCGTGGATAGATAAAATAAGGGGGCTACTTTCGGGTGGCTTATGGGCGCAAAACAAATTATTTTTTTTTAAAGAGCTACACCCTATAAGTGTACCTCTAATATCTTAAATGTTTTATGGTCATGCTAATTAGAAGGCAGATTCAGGGGTAACTGGGGCGGCCTATGCTGTGAGTCAAAGGTTGATACTTATTCAAGACAAATTAGTCTTAGATCGGTGGGGTATTTCCCTTAGGCTTGCGCGGCTACTATTTTTAAAGTAATTTGACCGGAAAAGAGAATAGAACTATGTTGGAAAAAGGGCTACCGGACCCTTTAAGAGGGTTAACCTTGAAAAGATCCTATATCCTGGGTTTAAAAAGATAAGGTGTTGCATAATATTTATTCTTCAGATGATACCTTCTATTATTTTTTTCCTTTAAAGGCAAATACGAATACCCTTAAAGATTCAATATTCAAAATTGAGATGGTGAGTATGTCCGTTGTGCTAGGGGTTAACTCTAAAATACTTTGTTATTGTAACTAATAGTTATATACATTCAAGTTTATAAATAATTAATTATGCTGTTGGTAGGTGTAACATACATACATTGCTATGAATTAAAAAGTAGATATAAAATCCTTAAGAAACATATTATATACTAAACCCTGGGAAAATTATAAAATTAAAAATCATAAATCCGTAGAAAGTAAGCAAAAAAACAGTTTAAAAAAACCAAGATACAATTTTTAGCGGTGTGGTTATCCCTCTTAACATTGAAACTCATGCCAGGGAGGAGGCTAACAAAAATTTGTAAGAGAAATTGGTAGAAGCCTCACAGCATATCTCCCTAGCCCTCGTAGGGGGTGCTTAATATTGTTTGACCTACCACCATAGGAAATAGCGCAACTCAAAAGATTAATTTTGATAATTATAAATAAATTTAAACGTTACATAAATATAACCTTTTGCATTTCCTAGCTACGTTTTAAGTTGGCGAGCCGTATTTTGCAATGTTGCGTGGGTGATATTGTTCTGAATTCCTAAGAATGTTTAGGTCGAATTATCATATCTTATCCTACCGCTAAGACACAATTTTGACTTTATTGATAGGTGTTAATCTTTACGTTGTCCCTCAACCCACTTTTAAGTCCACGTAGCGCCTTTTTTCATAGTGTATGAAAATTTAAACAAACCGTATTCATGCTAAGGAAACCTATTTAAATTAGGAGAAAAGTTAGAACAATTAGCAGAAACCTACAATATAAAATGGGCACAATCTCATATATTTTTTAAGTGGGACTTCAGAGAAACTATACCGCGTTTGTAAGTTTCAAAAGTTTAAAAAGTGTCCAATAACATATGTATGTTATCAACTTTGTTACTTTATTCACCCTATTATCAATTAGCTTATTAAAATATAAAATATGCGTTAGTGGTGCTCAAAAGAGTGGATGCTTGCGCACGAAAAATTTCTAAAAAAATATCTGGCCTTTTGCACCCATTTACAACAAAACAAAATACGTTATAGATCCGGACAAAGATCCAATAAAGATGGAAGGATTGTTTTCTGAGCTTTTATTTTTCCTATGCCTTGTAAGGCATAGGCTAGAAAAAAATATGCAAAACAAAAACAGTAAAATATAATAATTTTAATTACGTTAAACTTAAACACAAGTGTTATTGTTCAGTACCACAATGGACTTAGGATAATTGAAAGCCTCCTTATTACCAATCTATTTATGAGAGGAAACTTTTGAGCGAAAGCCTCGAATAAAAAAAGGGGTGGTATTTATCTTTATAATAATAGCCGTAAACGGGTAATACGTAGTTAAGGTATTGATGTTAGTAATAGCCACACTTAATCGCTTTCCTTTTGTTTAGCCCGATAATCATTATATCTCTAATTTCTATTTTTGAAGTAAATAGAGCGCCAACTCATCATTTTTCTGGTTAGACCAGCAGGCTTCATTAACTTTTAATATGGTTATGGTATAGGAGTACAACATATAAAAAGAAGATATTATCTCTAAATCACAACAATATAATTAATTCTTATATAACCTGTTATAAATTTAGAACCGCTGGCGCAGATATAGATGGGATCTAAATAGCTCAAAAGGTCTAAAAGACGTTATATCTGAATTTACCGTAACAGTAAAACCTTTTCTCTGTAAAGTACTAAGATAATAGACTAGTAACTTTTTTCTGATTTTTATGCTTATGCCAAAATTAACTGCCGGCCGTAGCACAGCATAATAAAAATTTATTCGGCACAAGTCCCTGCTTTAAATTTAGGAAAATAAATCTAAGAAACATAGGTCCGTTTATCCCATGTTTAATAAGGAAAAAATCTAAGGAATTCTATTCACTTATGAATAAAGTAGAAAAGGTTAGATAAAGTCCTATTAATAATACTTAAGTCTGAATAAATCTTAGCTAAATATAAGAAAAGGGGTTATGTTTAAGTAGTGATAGGCAGTTTATTTAAGAAGTGCTAAGGAGTGTCAGGTACTATTGCTAAAAGATTACCATTCATAGACGATATAACTATTAAAAAATATAGAGATACAGATAATTATTATAAAGATAATACTTTTATTCTTAAATTGTAAAAAAGAACAGGGATTACTTACCTTTTCATTATCTCTGCGTGAAAACCATGCACCAGATCCGGTTATTAGAAGAATAAGATATAAAATGTCAAGGTATTGCCTAGAAAGAATGGACGACATCCTGATAGCAGTTTTCAGGATGAAACTTTAATTAGTGAGTGAGGATCTGTTGTATTGTGTGGCCGTTCGATTTATGTTTAATACATGTTTACAAACAATTAGTAGAAGGTAAAGTAAGACTGGAGGAAATCCTTGCTTACCACCCAGGGTTCTATACAGATATCACTACAAAGCTAACTTAACAGATGTTTACAGTGTTTAGAAAGGGATTACAAAGCCCACTGAATTCCTACGGATTTGTAAGTTTACCTTTAAAAAGATATGAATAATATAAGACTTAGCTTGTATACGTCCTGTTCCTGTTCTGAAAAAAAAATACGCAAGTTGGAAGCTTTTACTTTAAATTGCAAGTTTATAATCTGGCCTCTGATAATGCATAGCAGGTTAGACCATATTGCTTTGTTAGATAAAGAACTTTTAGTTCCCATTTGTCAATGGAGGGTTAAATAATACTTCTGAATATTACGATCTTAGTTGCATTCTGAGATGAGGGCCACCCCCTTGTGCTAGTGTAGCAAGCGTGAGGGAATACTCTTGCTATAGACGCTAGCTTGGCGTATCCCTAAGGGTATTTGATATTTCGAAGCAGGCTGGCCTACTATAATAAATAGTCATTCAATTTTTAAATTATTATTGGCTATTTTTGGCGGGCTGCAGCATAACCCTATTCACACAGAGAAGTATGCCAACCTGCCCTCTAAATTTATGCTAAAGTCTTTAATATGTCAACCAAGCATAAATTATAGCTAACACAGTACTTTTTTATACTCGTTATTTAGTGCTTACATTATGGTATGCAATAGAAATGCAAGAGCTATATTCTTTTTTTTGATGGACCCTCAACAGGAAGTGCGCCTCCCCTATATTTATTTTTGTTAATTAGCGATGTATATTAACTTTATATTAAAAAAAATACTTTGCTCCCACACCCACATCATAAAAATGACTTTACCTTAAAACCATTTATTCAAGTTATTGGAAAATTGTCGTTAATGTTGCCAGCGTTACTGGTAAGTACGATATGTAACTGTAGCTGAAAAGAAAACTATGGGGCTAGTCATGCAAAGAAGATTAAGGCCTAAGCTCGTAGTGTCAAAAATAATAGACTTTTTTTAATTATGTTTATCATACTTAGGTAAATAAAGCTATTTAAGCCTTATTATAAAAAGCCCTTTGTGCCGCAAGCTATCTTTAAGTAAATGTAATCAAATGTATGTAAGATTTGTTTATTTTAACTGCTCTTGAAATACATATTTTAAGGGTTTAAAGGCGAGAGGTAAAAATTGTATATTTTATGTTTACTTTTAAAAAAATAATCCTATGATTTTTTGTGCTGATCCAGAAGCAAGGAAAAAGGTTGTGCTAAGATTTCCTAGGGCCCTTCGGGGCCAGTGACCTCGAGATTTCTAAAGCATCTTAATGGTTTAATTGAACGATAGGATTTCTTGCGTTTAGGATTTTTTTTTAAAAAAAAAAAGTGCAAAACATATAGGTTGACAATATATTCCGGAATGTTCTGTGTTTAGAATTTGCAATCTAAATATGCAGAAAGAAAGATAAAATTCTTACGCTTATGCAGCAAAAAACTTACCCTTAATTCAATATATATTTAAATAAAGTAACTCAAATGATATTAAAACTTTATGATTTATTTTATATGAAATATTAACTAGATCAACATAGAATCAAATTTTGTTACGTGCCTCAAAAGGTATTAATTTTATCTCGCGAATAATTTAGTGGACAACTAAAGTACTTAGTTTCATGACAATCAGTAGTGATTAAATTAGTTAATCTTAAGTACTTAGGTGTAGCTGCAGAGAAACTTTAAATTGGCTTAGATTTAAGAATACATTAGAGCTTTTGCGCTCCTTTGAAAAATTACTGTTTTTTAATGAATAAGATAGAATCTATGAAACTATTAAGAAAAGCTAGTAACGATGCGTAGGGTTAGAATATTAGATCGTACTATAGCTAGAAAAGGTATGAATATATAAAATATCAAGGATATGGTACTATAGGTAAAAAAGTATATACAAAATTCCTAAAGGTACACTAGCTAAATTTCTTAAATAAAACGAGAATTTTTATACCTAATCACCTAGATTAAATGAATGAAAGGAGGTATTAAGGGGGTAAATTATTAATATTAGTATGAATTCGATTTAGAAATAGAAGACAATTAAAGGAATTATATTCATTAAAAAATTAATAATTGTAGACTAATGAAGTTAATTGCTTCAACTTTACGTTACTACTGATGCCCATTTACTTAGTGACAATACAAAAGTTGGCTAACTATTTTAGATGTAGGATTTTACTGATCTATTATTAAATCCTTGGATGATTCAGCATCTAATATAAAGAGGTGGAAAATATATAAATATTTAGCCTGAATCTAACAAACGTAGGCTTGCCGCGTCGCTATAGAAACAAAAAAACATTTATTTAATAATGCCCGGCGTGAAGCACAGGCAGATTAAAATCATGAAGTTGTTTATAAAAAAGTTAATTATAAAATTAATATTACTAACTAATAGATAAACCCCCATTATTGCTTATATATGGAAACACTAAGAGAATTATAAGAATAAGTAACTAAAACCAATTAGTAAATATTTTAGGGGCACGCCATTTTTACCCTACTAAAGAAAGAAAGTATAAAGGATTAGATTTTTTCAGCCACGCACCTAAAGAAGGTTCTGTAATAAGGTGTTAAGATACTTTACCTCTGGCCTTAAGCAAAAAAGTCAACCCTTTTGCTAAACATCATCTAAATTGGCGGAGACCCCTTAAAATGGCTATTTAACTAGAAAATGTCTCGGTAAACTAATACAAGTGGCTAGGAATGACCGAGCTAATAAATCAAAAATGATGCACCGAAAGAAATAGGCTCTCATCTGCCACCCAAGTGCTAGTTAGGTATGGTCGGTTCATCGACTTGAAATGGGTGATGGGTTGTACAGAGGCGTATCTTCGCTAGCCACCCTTTTTTAATGCACTTAAGATTGTAGACCCTACTGTTGAAAAAGGAAAGGGTATAAATTATTATACCCTGTTCATGGATAGTTGTGGTAATTAACATTTACAACTATTTAGGGAGAAAAGTCCTAGACGACTTTCCCTGTGTTATGCTCGCGCCTGAGCTAGTAAGTCTCTACACGATAATGGATTCAAAAAAGGAAAATTTCGTATTACGCGTTTATTACGGGCATTCGAAGATGCTTTAAACATTTAATTTTAAAAGAGATGTTGCACCTTACACAGCTAATATAATTTTATGTTTTTAGTCCCGGCAGTTAACATTAATATTTGCTTTATTTAGGTTTACGCATGGTTATATCCATATGGCGGCTGCATTTGCTTCTGGGTTGATATGAATTTAGGGTACACTATTATTGCTAGCTGTTTCATCTTTAGCTAACTTATGGTATATTTTGATATTAGCGGGATGAAGTCTAAGATAAGAAATATGCTATCTTAGGTCTTTTAAGAAAGTACAGCCCAGATGTAACTTAGCTATGAATTAGTTTAAGTTCAGTATTATTTAATCATAATAGTTGTATAACGATAAGTTTAATTAAAGTATAAGACGTACAAGTTTCAAAAAATAGTAATGATGTAAGCTTACCATTATTTTGTATACTAATAATATTCTTTATTGTTCTGAGATGAACTAACAAGTTCCCTTCGGAAATTAGCGAGGGGTATTACGACTTTGGTCTATAAAAGATCAACAAATGCTTAGAATGTCCTTTTATTAAGAAAAAATCACAGGGAAAGTAACTTTAAAGTTAATCTTCAGAGACTATAGGTGATCGTTTAATTTATTAATCTTAAATAAAGTATAGGTCAACTATATGAGAGTATAAGCATATTAATACGAATCTAATTTATATCTACTTAATCCCCTATTCTTTTATTAATAACCGCGAGCGGAGCGCTATTAAAGACTAAATAAAATTTTGTACTTTCGCGCATACTAGAACTATATTTTTTTTTTCTTGCGTGCTAGAACCAAGTAGCCCCAAAAAAAATACAGCATAAAAAATACACTACACTTCAAGAGTTTTTTTATCCATTTAAATCACCGCCATTTGGGACCTTTAATCATACACCGAGCCCATTTAGTCTATTGCCATGTATATTAAAAATTATATTGAAACTTGTATAGGTTCCTATTAAAATAAAATAATAAAGGGAAAGAGGATATTTAATTAATGACTATAAATGGTAAACCAATACATAGGTCAGTGTCAAAACATTTTTTTATCTTAATGAAAATTTAAATGAATAATTTAATTAAAGAAATTTAATGCATTTTTTTTTCTGCTAGCATAGCTTAGGTGAAGGAACAACACAGAAATAATGACATAGCTAAGATTTGGGAATATCTAGGTTGGTTTAGTAGGCGCAAACTCTTAAATCTAATTATTTATTTAATAAAATATATATGCTTTAGATCATCCTAAGGACATTATTGTTTTTTTTGATTTTTGTTAAGCTTATTGATAATAACTCTCTTTATAACTGTGTAAATTTAAATAGAGTTTTACTTTTACGGTCTCGGAAGTGAACTCATTACTAATCTTTGTAGGATTATAACATCCCTCTCTAAACCCTTGTCCTTACTAAATATTAAACGCTTCAACTGGATTTTATAAGTCTAGATTTATTACGATAAAGGATTCGTATAAAATCACACCAAAGGTCTCATTAAAAGTAAAAGGAGGTAATTTCATTATTTGATCAATACTGTGACAGTAAACAGTATATTGACGTACGGAAAAGACTTTTATATAAGACTAATGAGCACTTAAAATATAAAAAATATTCTAATTGGGCTAGCCAACCACCCCCACCGCACCACAAAAAGTTTTATCTAAAAGAATCGTTTAGATAAAGTTTATACTTATATATAACAAGTATTTTAAGATACCAAGAGGAAAAACGAATTAGCCAAAAATTTTAACTTAGCTAAAATTACGTTAGGTATATCTAAATGAAATTTAGATCTTTTATCATTTTAGTAGCTATGCTCACAAGAATCTTAGGTTATAAACATACTAATGATACTAAATTGAAGAATTAGTAAACCCGTAAGTTAATCCTATTTAGCGAAAAGGCGCCGTATGACGCCAAAGGCTAAGACGAGTAAAGCAAAGAATAAAACCGTTTTAGGTGTTAGTAAATATATTACCTAGATGGCTACTTAATTATAAAATTTAAAATAACATGGTACAATTTAAGCTAACATTTAAATCATCTGGGGTTACAGAAGCATGGCGCAAGCTCTTAAATTATTAAGCTTTATACAAGAATGTTATAATTAAACCTAGATTAGTGGCTATGATATGTAATGGCACCTGCTTCCGGTAACACAAAACTGGTTTGCACATTATAATAGAGCAAAACAAAATAGAATCACCACCACGGAATCCTGATTAAGTTACGGGATTTATGACCAACAACGCGGCTGTTATATTCGGTTTTCTTCTTTTTAGCGAATACGCTAGGTATTGTATTAAAGTGTATATTTTAAGTATTTATTCTTAGGCTGGTTTATTATACATATGCGATTTTATTTATATATTTGATTCATTAAAGTTTTTACATGATATCTTATTTGATATTGATTGAACTTACATCTACAGAATAATTTTTAAAAACAAGACAATTTTTTAACTAGTTCTAATGTAGAACGGTTATTGCTAAAGGTTTAACTTTTTGGGGTATAAAAAGCTCCAATATTGGTTTTTTTTTTTTTATTTTATGTCGGGCCTCTTTTCCAAGAATAGATTCACCAGTTGAGTTCCTTCTGATGAATGGTCTGTGCTGCCCATATTATTTTGCATTTATATTTAATACCTTCTTTATTATATTATTTGG
>JACYFI010000515.1:0-10251 GCA_020975735.1 Ophiocordyceps xuefengensis
AGAAATAGTGGTAGAAAATCTATTGCTGGTGCATCAATAGGGCCTGCTTATACCTGTTGCTGGGTTGTGCGGATATTATGCGCAGCTAACCAAGCTTCTCTTTTGAGGCCGCTTATGAATAGTTAATTATTATAGTCAGCTCAGAAGGTAAGACTTATTTGTGTATAGGCGAAACAATAGAAATTTGTTCATGTCAAGTTATTTTGAAAAGAACATTATATTGAATATATCACTCCCTTTATTATTCAAAATTTCTAGAACTTAAAGTGATATTAAGAACATTCAGTTTCATAAATGAAAGTTTTTTATGAATGAAATTCATGAAGAAAATAATAGTTTTAGTTTGGGCTGGCTCTGATTTTGAATCGGTTTCAGTGGCTTGACACTTGCTACTCGTACAGTTTTGAATTTCTTAAATTTAAAGTACTACAAGACATAAAGGTTTAGGTAATGCAAAAAGTGGTGTACAGGGAGTAAAAGACATAATGTTGCCGGCCTTTAAGAGTAGAAGTAAATCCTTTTCTAATAATTGCAAAAGGTACAGTTTCCTGCTTAAGAGGATGATAAATATCTTTCCGGATACGTAGTAGTTAGGTGAGATTACTAAGCCAACAACTCTCCGTAGTCGAGATCTGAAAGGTTGATCGACCACATTGGGTCTGGAACAAAACCCATTACAATTAGTGACAGCAGCGGGAATTTTGGTCAAATGCCTACGGGTGAACTGGGCACCTTTGGAGAGAATGTGGTCAAGGTCCTATTTTGTTCAGAGTCTAAAAAGATGATCTATAGGATTTATTTTTAAAAATTGAATAAATTTGTTTATAATTGATAAATGGACATATGTATATGTGTCTTTGACTAATTTACTGGGCAGTAGTGGTAGATATGGTAATGAGACTAGTATTATTCACTAATTGGGTTTAAAAGGTACCTACACGGTCAATAATTAGCTTATATATGTTAGTATTTTGACTAGAGTTTTTATATGAGAGGGGGTACTTTGTCGGGAAAGGAGAATGAAACTTTCCTTTATACCAAACGGCGGAGGCTCGGTAAATAGGCAGAAGGCACCCCTTTAGTGAAGAAAAAATGGATCTTGGAGGCGGACGAAGGCACAAGAACAACCAGGATTTAGATAACCCCAAGTTAGTCTTTGCGTAAAATGATGATGCCAAATAATTAATGGAACAATTTTTAAAATTTAGTTCGTCACGTAACAACTTTTAATATTAAATATTCTTTGGTCAATTAATGAAAGTGTAGCATTCCACTCAACAGAGTAATGTGGCAACGCAGGAACTGACACCACTAGACCGTTCTGACAAACAGTAGTGGAGTATGTTGTTAATTCGATAATCCTCGAAAAACCTTCCACAATTGCTGTATAATAATTAATTACAGGAGTTACAGGCTTGCGTTTCAGTTAATGTTGTGAAACTATGTTTCCCCTGTATTAACGATATGCCTTGGCTTTATTTTGGGTGCGTGGCCTAAATTAAAATATATTTAAGAGTAAGAGTATCGTACTACGGAAAGGCATTAAGAACTCCTTGAATGAAATGGGTATAAGAAAAAAGTGGACAAAGAAAGGTTGCATCATGGCCTTGTATTGTGGGCTATAGATGGTGCCACGATATTCCCGCTTGCTGAGCTAGGGTCCAAGTACGCGGGTTAAACCCCTACTAAATTCCGGGACAACTTTTAAGCTTCCTGGTACCAAAAGCCATTTACGAAAGGTATTTGAGTCAAGCTGAGTAAATCTCAGGCCTATGGTCAATATCATGTCAGAAGGAATGAATCGAAAGAGAAATAGGCTTACTCGCGGACTAAAGTCAATTTACCAGAGTTTAAATGCCGCCCAAAGCCATAAACAACTTGGTAATTTGTAAAATAAAGACCATCGAGTAGAACGGTAGGTATACTAAGTAAATTTAGTATTAAGGGTACTCTAATGGGTTTCGAAGAAATTATCAAATCCAAAGCCTTTCTAAAATATACCCTAGTAATTTAAATCAGACGTTTATTTATTCAACTATGCGCGTAGGATCTGTTTAGAAAGTACTAACCTAAACCATCCGTGGTTTTACTTAACCGGGTTTGTTGAGCAGAGGGGGATCTTTTTCCCCTTTATTTTAGAAAAAATAGATAGTTCTAACAGTATTTGTGAAGCTAGTTTAGTATTAGTTTACACAAGCAGAGGATTTAGGATACTTTTAAGTGTATTCAAACATATTTGTAAAGGAAGGGACTAATAGTAAACAATGTGAATGATAGTCTTCAATATGTTATAACATCTATAGAATGCAATACGACGTTAGTTTCATATATACACATTTCGATAAAACTACCTTTAATTAGTTAAAAAAATGATGCGGATCCCTTTTATTTAGGAAAGCGTGTTTTAATAGAAATAAAGAACTTTACAATAGAAAGGCTTGGAATGAAATTGATCAATTAAACCTTCTATGAATTAAAGGTTTATCGGAATGAATAAAGAGAGCTACCCAAATATTAATTAGAAGTAGCTAGCCCCTTTGGTGTGGAGCTATATAATCCAGACTCCAATGAATTGCTGGGTTTACACTGAGGTGAAGAGTTGTTTTATGGTTAAGAATTAGCAAATCTCCTGGTTCCAAATCAGGGATTTGGAGTACGAATAATATTCCAATTTAACTCAAAAATAATAGGGATGAGCCTTAAATGGAGTGATACTTGCCTTATTTCGGGTTAGTGGTATATTTAGTGAAGGATGGTACTAAAATTGTTATTTTGTAAAAACATTCTCTAAAATATTTATAACTATAATTTACTCAATCATTTTTAATAATCAGAAGGTAGTAGGTGTAAATGACAAGATTCACGTTAGAATGTGTAATAGCAGTTGAAGATAGTTAATAGTTAATGTTCATTTTCTCCTTCAAGGTTAGAAGACCTTAAAGATAAAAAGGAGGCTGGAAGAATCGATAAAGAGTTTATAAGGCTAGTGCTGGAATATATGAATAATATAAGAGCCATAAAATTTGTATGCCATGAGACAAAGACGTAGTGCAAAATTGTGAATTTAGCTAATCTCAAAAAAATGGATAAAAAATTAAGGATGTAGTTAGAAATTCCGACTTACCATGATAAAGTAATACAGTATCGTGAATCACCATGTACCGGTGAATGGCCTCGGAATTGGTACTCACCACTCGTCACATGCTGAGAAAAGCTTATGCAAATTTAAGTTCGTTTCTTAGTAAATAGGTAAAAAAAACATAGTAGGTTTTGTGTATACATATCGGTATCTATGATCAGCACCGCATAAGGTCTGTCTCATTCATGGGAAAATCTTGTAATGCGCAGGTCAAATAGTGTTAAAGTCAAATAGGTCGTGTAGTGGAAGTTGAACGGGGCAATTAATAAACATAAACTGATGATATTTTAAATATTCTTCTCTATTACAAAGGAGGGTTCCTTTATCAAGTAAGAAGAGGTGAGCTGTAATTGCAATAGCTATGACTTTTAAGAGTTCGATTCTCTTGTCTCCTACACTTTGTTGCATAATGATTACCTGAATTTAATAACTTAACTGGGTGTAAAGGGTTAACCTGTCATCGGTAATAGATACGGTTCGACTCCGACTATTCGAAATAATAATAGATTAAATTATGAGGAGGGATGGGTTTTGGTCAGGGATAATCTTAAAAAGTTCCCAATAGTTTTCTAAAGGTTCCTTTATGACTCCAATTGTATACTTTGGATTTTAGGTACAAATTTATCGAGCTATGAGGGTCAAAACGTCTCAAAAATCTCAGCACTCAGGCCTGGATGCGAAGCACGGCCTTATTTTTCAATATGTATATTAAGAAATGCCCTTGGGGTAGCGGCGCCACAGCTGCTATTGTTTATGAGCCTTTTGAGGACCGCGTAAATAAAGGAAATAAGGATTCGCTTCTATTCAAGATCTGCAAAGCATGGCTTTTGGGGGGGGGACATAAGGGAAAAAGGAACCAAACACAACACTAAATAGATGACTTTGTTGGGAATAGTTTTGAAATTTGGCGTATAGGCTAAGTAATAACATTGAGCCATTTATAGGATTCAGCAAGGCTCAGATCATAATTTTTTTTTACCGTGACTGGCATTCTACTAACCTTGGTTCAACTATAAGCAGGCTCAATAAGCTTATAAATAGAATAGAGGTGTATGGCTTGGGTTTGGCTCGCCAGCACAACGACCTAAGTTTACAAGGAAAAAGGTTGCTATGTAAAGGTAAACCAATTTTGTAAAATGGTATTCTTTCTTAAATTTAGGTGGTTCGGAGTCACCTTTTTCCGCTTGCAGGTTAGAAGTGATAATTATAAATTACAATTCCACATTTAAGGAATAGCTTATTTATCTGCTAAGCTTCATTATTAGTATAATTTTTTTATATTGGCTTTTGAAAGCACAGAGTTAGGGATAAGGAGGCTCTAAAAATAAAGATAAAATATTTGCAGGCATGGTAGAGGAAGTGGCATCATGTAGTAAATGTACGACAACCCAACCCAGCCCCAAAAAAAGCCACAAATTAGAAACTTAACACTAGGTTAATCCAAGTAAACAAACTGTATTTTTATTTTTCTTGCTGGTCATTTTCTCTTGCTTAGCAAGCTAAAGCATCGCCCTTTGTTTCTAAAAATGAATAAATAAGGTCCGGCCTACCTGACCTTATACACTACTTTTGTATTTTGTTAACCCACTTATATACCTTAGATGAAGATTAAGGGAGCTCCCATGAGTGTAAAATAGCCCAGGCTTATCTACCTTTCGGTCTTAATGGCGAAAAGCATAAGCTGGATTATTACTATCCCTTGTTTAGCTATCCTGGTGAGCACCCTATATTAATTACTTAAATTTAAATAATAGTGAAGCTTTAGCAATTAAGCCTTGCTTCGCTTAAATAACGCCTTGTTGTGACTAGACCAGTGTGCCATATCCTTTTGACAGGTGGTGTGCTTAAGAAGCGTTAGCTTGCATTAAAGATGGAAAAATATTTTTTATACTAAAGCTTGCAGGCATAGTAAAAATAAAAGCAAAAGCACCAACCGGCACTGCCTCTGTTTTTTCTCCTTATGCAAAGCGTAAAGGGTAGAAAGTTTAAGATAATATTAATTTGAAGCAATAAAGACTTTCTATTAGCTTAACGGTAAAGGGCCGTTACGTCTGCTAGATAAGATATAGATGTTGGATTCCATCTTAGAGAGGCTTTTAAAACAAGAAGAATTCATGACTAAAGAAACCTGCTATGTATTTTTTTATTATTTATAAAGTGACATAATCTTTGGGTCCAAAGGAATTTTCAAGATCAGCCTTTTCATTTAGTTTCACCCTTCCCCTTGGCCATTCTATACTAAGCATATTCTTTATAGCTTAAGCAGTAATGCCTGCATTTATCTATCGCATTCTTTTTAAATAGTAGCTTATGTAATTTGTTCTATATAGTTCTGTTTACAGTTAATATACATCTATGACACTGTGATTTGAGATATAAATCCTCAGAAGGTTATAAATATCTTCGGTGGCCTTGTTTAATTAACAATTGCATGGAAAACCCTTTAAGGGGCGACTCACAGGAAACTGAGGAGCAGGATAAATATTTCCTACACGGGTTTAAAGAGACTATGTGTAAAAAAGATTAATCGTATTTCAAACCTATAATTTAAAATAAGTTCCAAAAAATTATAAGTAAAATATTTCATCGTAACCTACCTAGGTAACCAATGAAAATATAGAGCAAAGTATTTATTCATTTAATTTTCTAATACTCACAAGTATGGTAACAATGAGAGATCTTAAAATATTACAACTAAGAAAGAATTATAAAACTTTTGAGCTGCTAATAACCATTATGGTATTTCTTGGCCGGCTTTAATAGGAGGTGTTTAGTCAATATACTAAAGGAATCACTAAATAGTTTTTTGTGACTAAGGAGCTAATGCCTCTAAACATGATAAACCCATGTATGGAACATTTCCAAAAAGTTCTTAATTCAGGTATTATATCTGAAGAAAAAAGATGGGTCTTGGTAGAGTATAGTATAATTAATGCAGAAGGGAGTAATAAATATTTATTAACTCTTATCAATGGTAAATTTTTGCCTACCCCGGGGAAAACTAATAGGCTATTACATAAAGCTTTAGATAACTTAGAATGGCGAAGGTAAATGCCGCTTTATTAAAAGCTTACGCCCCAATTTAGATACAAAATAGTTTAATCTAATGCACCGAAGCTAGCGGGATTACTTGTCAGCGACGGACATTTTCTATCAAATTCTTGGCAAGAGATGATTACTCGAGGGAAGAATACATGTGTATTTTCTAGTTAATAATTATTCCTAGCTTGCTAGCTAAGGGTCATGTTGTTTCACTACCCCCAACCAACAAGCCACAAATTAAATAGTAATAATAATCAAAAGAGTCTAAGTTCATGACAACAATTCAAGAATTTTTTCAAGTTATTTGATTATAAGGTAGAAATTTATCCTATTTCAAGAGCCAAGACAAAAGAAAAGTTGTAATCTAGCCTCCCATCTGAAGAAATGACTACATTATGATTCTACATATTTAATAAATTTCCTCTTAATGACTAAGTAAACATTTTAAATTTTTTAGTTGTTTTTTATAAAAGGATTAAAATATTTTTAGGTAAACGTTTACTCATGACCAGAGATAGACCTTGAATCGTTCTATCAAATAATCTTATCCAATAAAGGGCGAGTCGTACAGAGGTATAAAATTGAGACCACCTTATAAAATTATTATTAGTTAAGATGTAAAACAAATTAAATTACAAATTTTTTTGTATTTTTCCACCATGAACTATCAGAAGCTGTTGCTGCCTTTTTTGCAGCAGGCCATAGGACATTTTTTCTGGTTTTAGAATTGCGTACCCGTACTAGGTAGCCTAAAAACCTAGTATTTCTAGTATTTCGGTGGTTTTTATTTAAAATGTACGTATTAGTGATAAACCAACACTCCTTGCTGTACAAAAAAGAATTAAATTTAGGTGTTGTTTATTTTTATAGTATCTTAAGCTTGTTTTTTTTCCCCTTGCTATTTTCGAGGCTATTTCCCCATAGAAAGACCACTTAGGATAGGTAACCAAACTCCCCGGGGGAAACCCTAAAGGCCTTTATTAATCTTTAAGCTATTCTCGAAAAGATTGTTGTGTCTCATTAATGTTGAGAGTATATCTATGATCATTAAAGACCTGGCTTAGTCCAAGGAATGGGCTACGCGGTCTAATCAGATAGCATATATCTGTAAAAAGAGCAAACGAGCAGACGGTTCCTACAAATTATCTAAATATTGTTAAGGTGTCGCTTCTAAGTGCCAGGGAAACTTGTTTTTAAAAATTCTATAAGAGAATTCAATACATATTTACCGAGGCTTCGGCACAAAAAATGTAAATAAAAAAATTTCTATGTTTAAGGAAATACCTCAAAAACCATCTTTTCTACGGTAAAACCAACATATTAAGAATCCAATACGGTTCAGAATTAAATCCTTAGTATATTACTGGGTTTACTGATGGAGATGATGCTTTTTTTAGCTGTTTTACTAAGATTCTAAGATTCCTTAAGGTAGGTTATGTAAGGTAAATAGCTATATTTTGCAGATAGGTCTTATATAAAAGGATATAAGCCTATTAGGAACCAAATTCCAAATTGTTTTTTGGTGCAGGTAAAATAAACAAAATAAGGGGTGCGGAAATATGAGTTCAATGTTAAGTCATCTGGTTTAAGAGAAGATTAAATTCTAATAATAAATTCATTTGTTGACAACTATCCTTATTAACTGTAACAGCAATCCGGAACTATTTACTTTTTAAAGAGTTTTAAATTGATAAACAAGGTCAACTCATCCGTAATTAGAAGGTTTAAATAAAGTTATATCTATTAAAAGCTACAAATTAAAATCGTGGGATAAATTATCTGATCGCTTTAGGTTAGTTTTCCCCTAAGCCAAGCTTTTAAGTACCAGATGCCCGCCCAAAAAGTAATATTACTTGAATTTATCTATTACTGGTTTTACAGGCCGCGGAAGCGTGTTTTTTTTAGCATAAAAAAATCACCCCGGGATCCAAAATAGAGGAAGAAACAAATATGATTAAGATTTATTTTTAATTCAACCACAGTAAGATAAAAGAACTTTAGAAATTTTAGATATCTACATTACAAAAGTTGTGGTAGATATTATCTAAATTAGATTGTGGGGATTTATAGGTGTAAAAAATTTAACAGATGTTCGTAATAAATATACCTATATTGCAAAAATGTTTAAATACATGGTATAAATTAAACAAAATTACGAAAATTTTTAAAAAAAGCGCCATGTACCTTATGGTGAAAAAAAACCCTTTAACTAGAGAAGGGTTTTAGGGATGAATTAAAAAAAAAATAAAGGTAGGATAATGAAGTTATAATATAGTATAATATAAAAAGATGTTCTAAATTAAAACTAACTAAGAGGTGAGTAGGCTTTAACACCAACAGTAGAAATTAGGACTCAATGACCACCTATTGGGTATAGAATCTATTAATCCTTTTCGAATTACCTGTATTAAAATTCAGTAATATATTCATCTAGTGGAGCAAGCCAATTACTTCACCGCCATTCTTTTAATTAAAGTGGGATTGAAAAGGAGCTTTAAGATGGGGTAGCATTTTTAGACTAGTAGTATTTAGGCCGCTGAGTTATCACTTAGCTTCCTTAAATGAGTTTTACCTTTTTTTTGTTTTAAGTTGTTTTTATAGAATATATTTTGTTATATACCTAATTAAGTGTTTAACTTTTTAGAGTATGATTTTCCATATAAACGCTGGCCTTGTTAAGCTGAATAATCCCCATAAGCCATTTACAATATTTTTAGCTGCGCGGCACAAACTGTTAAAAAGATTTTTTTAGTTACGAATTCAAAAGATACAATCTTTACCATCGCTTATTGACGTTAACAGGTTTTACAGAGGTAAGGGAGTTTAGTCTAAAGTCTCAAAGAGTAGTCACACGTTCCAGGCTATAATGTAACCCTTAATTTAAAATAGCGATATACAATAATAGAAGTATCCTTATTACTAACGAAAAATTTCATACTTTTTTTGGGATAGGTCCAATTAAGGAGTAATGTAAGATATAAAAAGCAGCTATAGAGGTCCCATCGACGCAAAGATTTGGCCTAACCAAAATTATACCTGCATTTGGATAAATACCCCTTTATTTGATTCAAAAAGCCAGATATCTCTTATTTAACCAAAGCTATAAATTTCCATTAACAGGTAAAGCACGCTCTGATATTTTGAGGTTGTAGAGCCCTTATAAATATACGGGATCTATGGAACCGAAGCTGTCTGATCAAATAAAAATCATTTTCCTATTTTAAAGTGTACCACGCCTAGTGATGGATTACCCAATGATATTAAAGATTAAAACTGATTTTGCGTGGATCGGTAGATGGAGAGGTGTTATTTTTTATGTAAGATCATAATAATAAAATCAACAACCTGGTTTAATTAATTTGTTTTTCTATTACTCAACAGCTAGAGAGAATTTCATTAACAAAATTTATGGATGTTTCTTCAGGTTGGAATAGTTTGAGAAAGCTTTTAATAGACTCAAGATTTGAAGAAAAATTAATCGTGAATAAATTAATTGATATTAAAGTATAAATATTCCTTTCTTTCAAAAAATGTATTCTTTAAAGCGTATACAAGTTTAGAGATTATTTAGATTTTATTGAAAGTATAGAAGGATTATAGCGTTAACGATCATTTGACACAGAAGAGTATTAAAAGAAAATTTCTTTAAAGTCGGTATGAATAGAAGTAGGAGAGATTAATTTAGCTATTACGTACTGCCTTTTTTAAAACAATAATGAACAAAAAAAAGTAAAAAAATGGAAAGGCTTTTATTAAAAGTATATTGATAAATAATTTAGATATTATATATTTTTAGGTATTTAAAACCTTATAGTTACATCGAACTCTTTTATAATTTTTATTAATATTAACAAATTAATATAATTATTCGGTTTGTTACACCCACAAGCTCTTAAATAATAATTTAAAAGATTAATATGTAATCCTAATGCTTATTTAATATTACGTCAATGATTTATAGAATATTGATAGGGTTCTCAACGACTCATATAATAGATAAAAGGTGTTGGTTGTGTCGCAACTTATGCCGTTAATTAAAGTGGTCTTTTATTTTTTATATATTTAAAAAC
>JACYFI010000516.1:0-12446 GCA_020975735.1 Ophiocordyceps xuefengensis
GCAAACTTTTTCTGGGCTGCAAAGCACCCATATCTAAAACCATGAAAAACCCTTACCCATTTTTACTTGTATTCAGTAAGTATGGCCATAGTCCAAGCCTCTAGTTGTTAGCAAAAGAGTATTAAGATTGAGGAGGTTGGCAGCCTTAGTGTAACATTAAAATTGTAGCCAGGAATCCTTATACACAATTAAGAGCTTGCCGCCACAAAGCCTTCAACGGTATTCACACTCTGATCCTATATTATTCTCTGTTAATTACGTGAAGTATAAACAATCCGATCTACTGTTTACCAAGTATTTATTTATAAATTCATAATGATGTGGGTAAAAAATAAACTTTATGATAAGAGTATGTTCTTCATAGGTTGGAAGTTATAACTAACAGGTCTTCAGGTGTATTTATAGAAGGTGTTTGGACCTTGAGACTGGTTAGATGGTTTGTGGCAGAGATGGAAAGAGGAATTACCTTGTTGCGTAAGGCAAAGTTAAGGTAATTGTGGATATTAAAACATGGTTCAGGTATAATAGATCGTAGTGATTACACCATTGCGGTGAAATTATGATGATTGGGCTGCATTTCATTGTATCACCTTTTTGCATATGGTTATGGTTATATTAAAACCCACTTGTGTATCTGTATAATGACAATAGCCCATTCAAAAACCACCTGTTTGATTATTCCCTCCTATACAAAATTTTAGATAATAGATCACGCCACATAAAATATGCCGAAAGAAACCCAGAACGTGGTGATGCCACAATTGTCCAATGTTCCATATGACATAAACTAAATAATTAATAATAAACCCATTATGGTAGCGCTAGATAAGTAGTAAAATATAGAAGCGAAGAATTAAGGGTTATAGTGATCTGCTCTCAACATATTTCTTTTTTTTAGAGCATTTAAACTTTATTGTGGATTTAAAAAGTATATATTTTGTGTTGTCTCCTGTGTATACAAGGAAAGAATTATCAAAGTTCCTCGGTTATAGGTATTTTATAATAACGTTATACGTAGAGAATATCTAATTGTTATATTTACATTTAAAGGAGATTATAGACTATAAAAGGCATATAGTCTAGAATAATGTAATACGTCACATATCAATAACCCAGGATATTATACCTAATAATTACTGTAAAAAAGAACTAATCGAAAAATATTCCCGAATTCTCTTTATTTACATGCAGATAACGATTGTTCTTAGGAATCTAGTAAGTGAACACCCGAAAGGTTAACGATTTAAACTATAAAATTTGAAATAGGCCGGCTGATAAGAATACAAAGATGTACAAGCCAAGTACCCAATTAAGGATCTCTTTCAGTAATCCTGATAAGGGTAAGCACTCCCACCATGAATGTTGAAAGCTAAAGGTTGTACCACACATTACTAAGACATAAAATAAATAACAAACAGGACATGATAGGCAGTTAATCGAGACGTCTAAACCTCCTGTTCAAAATCATAATTAGACTAGTCCCGTTCTATCGTACTAAAACTCCCCCTGTCGGATACAAAAAGACCACTTGGTTACAAATCCGTGTGCATAATCATATATAAGAAAAACCTTCTAGCGTTGGAATAGTGTTACCAAAAGCACACCTCCATTAAGTATCTGAAGATTGAGGCCACTGAAGAAACTATGCCTATTAACTCTTAGATCATCGGAAGTTCTAATATTATAAAACTAGCATACAGACACAGTAATGTCCTCTATAACATAAAATATGAACAGAGTATAATCTTAATGTAGTGTTAGGAAGTATAGGTAAAATTTAGTTCTTAATCATACCATATAGACTAACTTAGGACCAACCGGCAAACAATACTTACCTCAAGCGGGTGGACTCCACATGTGCCTTTAGTAGTCATTTCAACCATAAATACGGTGTTTTTCAGCACAACGCTATAAATATACCCTACAAAATAAAAATTATTGTGTTTTTATTATTTCAAATTTTATTTAAATAAGACAAAAATCAGTACTACCCATTAGCACGATGATATAATTTAATTAGATAAATAATTAAGAATACGTGGAGCCTTTCCAAATAGTATATAAGAATAAATGATGTAAAACTAGCACCTATTTTATTATCAGACCCAAGATAACCCGACTACTTATATAAATAAGAGGTAGATACTGTTTCAAAGAATTATAGATAAAACAATATATTGCTAATTTCATAAATACGGCTAAAATAAGGTTTCTAAACAACGCATTTTTACAAATAAGGATTTTTTATTTTCTTTTTAAGAATCTCATTGAGTAATAACTCTTACAGGTATTAATTATTTGTATGTTTAAAATATCATAAGTATACCCGTATATCCCCTCTAGACCTATAAATAAAATCAATAGGTTGAAAATTTATAATGTACTTGTACATTATCGAAATTTGAAAATTAGGTTACTATTATTAAATAACTAATGAAAATAGCTGAAGATATGTAATTCAAGGGTTTATATACAACTCAGTTATAAGTGAACTATTCATTTTTTGAGTAGGTGGAGCCTCGTAAGCCCTTTTAAATTTTTTTTTTTCCAAGTGGCAGTTAAGTACTCAAATATTAATTCAACCTATAACAGGTCCAGGTTAAAAAAAAAGATAACTTAACATGTACAAAATATATTATCTGCGGAACCTTTAAGCTATTTGAGCTTTTAGCCTTAACTGCTAAGCCTAGACGCATTGGACATGCATTTTCATGGTGGAAATATTGCAGTCTGATTTTTTCACTTTGCTGCCTTTCCAGCTGGCAGAAAGCAGCCAGCAGCGGAGCGGGTGCTGCTACAAAAATTAGCCGAGCTCGAGATTGATGTGGGAAAAAATATTTTCTGCTAAGCCCTTCAACATTAGCAAAATCAAAAGCCGTGAAGCAAGCTCCTCAACCGCCTTATAAGCTAGCTATCGTTTCAGTCACGCCACTAAGGGGAGGCTGCCTTGCCTCGGAAGGGTATTAAGGATACGCTTATTTTATTAGAGACGCAAAAGACCCAAGCACCCTTAATAACTCCTAAAGACTTTACTTTAAATAATATAGTGGATATTATTAAACAATATGGTATATATTTTTATGTGTTAATTTGTTAGAGAGTGGCTAAGCGAGCGACGGGTTCTAATTTGCTATTGGCTAAGCAACTAACAAATGAGCCAGCCTTTTAGTAATAGCAAGCGCACTTTTTAATTTATATTCATGATATACTGCATACTTTACGGATATAACTCTATTTATATAGATCTATAATTAAAAAAAACTTATAATTTACTAAAATAATCCTCCAAACATAATATAATAAAGAGGGTATTAAATAACTTAATATGCACAAATAAATAGGCATAAGCACAGTTCAACAGAAAGGCATCAAACTGGTCCTGAATCTAAATTCTGGTGGCAAAAGGGCCGGGCATCTAAATAATACAAAAAACAATAATTTGAGCTTTTTATACGTAAAAGTTAAACTAGGAGCAATAACCCTTTGCTAACAATTAGAACCTAATGTAAAAATTGTCTTGTTTCTAAAATATCTGTAGATGTGTTCAACCTTATCAAATAAAATATGGCATGTAACAAATTTAAATGGACAAAATATAAACATCATAAATGATTTGTATTAAAAACGCACCTAGAATAAAATCTTATATAATATACACCATTAATACAATACTTACACGAAATTCGGCTAAAAGAAGAAAAACGATTATAACAGCCTGCGTTGTTCGTCATAATCCCCTAATTAATTCAGATTCCGGGTGTGATTTTATTTTTTTTTGTTGACTTTATATGTGCAAACGATTTGTGGTTACGAACAGTGGCCAATACTCATTAGGCCCCCCTCTAAATTCTAGGTTAAATTAGTACAATCTTGTAAATATATCTTTATCTCTAAGAGCATGCGGCCATCCTCTGTAACTGAGATGTTTACATTAAAGTTTAGCTTAATCTTGTAAATTGTTTTAATATTTTATAATAGGTAGGCCAGTCTAAGGTTTATTAATTACTCACCAAAAGGTATGTAATTCCTTTTGCTTTTACTGATCTTAGCCTTGGCTGCATACGTGCCTTTGCAATTATGGAATCTTAACTTTACCGGGTTTTACGAATCTTTAACTTTAGATTACCTACTAAGTAGTTTAATAAAACCTAAATTAATTGTAGCAATAGCACTACAAGATTATACAAAGTATCTAAATTTCAATTTAGGATATACGACTAGTTTTCTAAGCTCAGTTAATAAATTTGTGGCTAAATTCTTTTCTCCTTGGTATTTTAAAATACTTGTATATATAAACTTTAAACTTATTACCACTTTAATAAAAGTTTTTTTGTGCGTGCTGAGCTGTGCGTGGCTAGCAGCATTAGAATTTCTTCTTTATATTTTTAAGTGCTCATTAAAGTCTATAAAAGTCCTTTCCAGTTAACTGTCAATAATACTGTTAACTTTTCACCAGGTATTTGAATCAAATAATAAATACCTCCTTTACTTTAAAGAACCTTGGTGTGATGTAATGATCTTTTATCGTTACAAAATCGTTAGACTCTAATCACTTTTGAGGTTTAATATTAGTAGGCAAGGTTTAGAGAGGAATGTATTAATAAATGCCCTGACCAAGATTAGTAATGACGTACTCATTCCGGAGGCGGGTAAAAGGAAAAAGCTCTATTAAATTTCACCGTTTATAAAGAGAGTTATTATACATATAGTTAAAATAAATAGAAAAAATCGATAATAAATCATTTAGATAGGTTCAAATTCTATATTAATTATTATAAATTCACACAATTATTTTTGTAAGACTTGCGCCCCTCCTACACTAACCTTAGTATATTCCTAATGCTTATGCTAATTATTAACATTATTCGTGGTTTTTTCTCCTAGCACATCAGGCTTGCTAAGCAGAAAAAAATGGCATAATTTCTTTCAATTAATTTCATTTCAAATGTTTAATTAAGATAAAAATCGTTATTGCACTACCTATGTATTGTTTTACCATTTATAGTATTAATAATACCTCCCTTTGCTTTTAAATATTATCATTTTTATGAAACCCTACTGCAAAGTTTCAATTAAAATTTTTCGTAAATATAACATTGGCAATAGACCATAATGTCCGGTATTATTAGAAGGCTTCAATGGGCTGGCTGATTACAATGGATAAAACCTCTTAGTATAGCTGATTTTTAGTCTGTATTTTTTTTGCGGCTGCTTCGTCAGCACGCAAGAAAAAAAAAATTGTGGTAATACGCGAAGTCCCAAGAATAATTTTATACAGTCTTATAGCCTCCGGCCTCGTTTATATAGAATAGGCTTTGTAGAGTAGATATATTAGATGCTATTTAACTATACTCTCATGCATAAGTCTGGACTATACTTGTGGTTAATAATTAAAATTAACGGTCACCTTATAGTCTCCTGGGATTTACACTTTTAAAGTTACTTCCCTGCTGATTTTTCATAAAAGACATTCCAGCCAATTGTGAATCCCTTTTTATGAGACCAAATCGTAATAAGCCTCAGCTAAATCGATAGGGGAGCGCTTGTTAGTTTCCGGCTACAGAACCATTAAGAATATTAGTAAGTATTATAAAATAAAGGTGTAAAAAGTAATCATACTATTTTTTGAAACTGAGTTTATATTTAAATTTAGAACTATTGTTATAACTCAAATTATGTTAAATAAAACTGGATCTTTCAAAACAAATTCAAGCTAAATTAATTGGGCTGTCTTCTTAAGATCTAAGGGAGAAAGCATATTTACTATTAGCACTTTTCATTCCCGCTAATTAATTATACAAGGTAGCTAAAAAGATGGAAACAGCTAAGCATAAACTAGATTACGCTAATTCGCCATATCACCCTAAAGATAATCCAGCCCCAAGATGGGTCATAACAAGCGAAGCCTTAATAAAGCGAATATTAATAGTTACCTCTGGCCTAAAAAAAATAAAAATTCAAATTCGCTTTGTACGGGGCATCTACTCTTTAAAATTAATTTTAAAAGCCATCTGCGAATCCTGTAATAAACCGTAAATAGAAATTCTTCCTTTTTTATCCATTTTATGTAGAGCTACTTTACCCTCACACGCACTAACACGGGGAAAGTTCTAGGACTTATCCCTTAAATCAGTTTAATATTAATCACCACTTTCCATTAACAAGGATAAAATGTTATACCCTGTACTTTTTCAAGTACGGTCTGACATGATATTTGTTAACTATTAAAACAAAGGGTGGCTAAGCGATCTAAACGCTCTTTAAACACCACTCAACCCATTTAGTACGATGCACTTGTGCATTAACCAAACGAGGCACAGGTTTCGGATTGCCTATTTCCTTGTCGTCATCTATTTTATTTTACCTTACCCCTCGAGCATTCCTGGAGCCATGGCTATTATTACCTGAACATTTAGTTAAAATAAGCTTTTTAAGGGGTTCTCCGAATTTGTGGGTGTTAGCAAAAGTCACTTCTGCTAAGGCGAGTAAGTATCTTACACCTACTTTAAACACTTTTTCTATGTGCGGCTTGAAAAATTTAAATCCATTTATACTCTTTCTTGATAGGGTAAACTGCGTGCCCTAAATATTTATAATGTGTTTTTAAGGTACTTCATTTATAATTTTTTAAGGTGTTCTTTATATAAGAATAAGAGAGGGTTTATTATTAGTTAGTAATTATTAATTTATTGAATTAAACTTTTTATATAAACAAAAACTAATTTAACTGCTTTGTGCGTTCTGCCGGGCCTTATTGAAATATAGTTTTCTTTTCTTACGCCAGCGCAGCTACGTATTGGTTAATTCATGGCCTAAAATTAAATAACTAATTTTCCCACCTTTTATTTAGCTGGGTCAATATCCAAAGTATTTTAATATAGATCAGTAATTCTACATGTAAAAAACGTTAGCAACTTTTGGTATATGTCTCTAGTTATGGATTGTAATAAACTAAAGTTAAACATTATAAATTCATACTTCCTCAATATTAAATTTTCCTTAATGAAATATATTCCTTAATTTTTTCCTGTTTTCTTAAGTCTAATTCACATAACTAAAATAATTATCAATTGACCCCCTTAATACTCTTTAATTATTTTATCTTAGGGGGGATTAGTTAGAATTCTGGGTTGTTTATTACAAACAATTTTAGCTATTGTACCTTAAGCTTTTGTATATATTATTTAACTATGTAAACCCATCATATCTATATTTTTACTATAATTATACCTTTTTTAGCTATAGTACCGATCTAATTCTAACCCTAGTCATTCGCCTTACTAAGTTTTTCTAAGTTCATAAGATTCCGTTATCTTATTGTTAAAAAAAAGTAAGTTTTATAAGGAGGTCGCCCAAGACTCTAATGTGTTTAAGAAGCATTTTAAAGTTTTCCCTGGGCCACACCCTAAGTAATAGATAAAACTCAATTTAATACTCCTGATTGTATACAAGCCTAAGGACTAAGTTGGTCCATTACATATTCGCGAGACTAATATTAATCCTATTAAGGCACCGTTAACAATAATTTGATTCTAGTTGCTAAGTTTAAGTAATATTTCATATAAAAATCAGTAAAATTGAATTCATTTAGAATTACTTTAATTATAGTCTATTTGAATCAATGGGTAAGTAGGTTTTTTGCTCCTAAAGCGTAAGAATTTTATCTTTCTTTCTCATTTTAGAATTTGCAAAATTTCTTAACACAGAAAAATTTCGAATTTTATTCTCAGACCACGAGTTTTGTACTTTTTTTTTGTACAAAAAAATTCTACGAATGAAATTATCGTCAAATTAACATTAAGATGCCTTTTTAAATCTACGCGGTCTCTGGAACCCCGAAGGCTCTAGGAAAATCTTTAAAAGCTCAACCTTTTTCTTGCGCAATCACGCACAAAAAAATATCTAGGATTTAATTTTTTTAAAGTAAACATTATATTTATGCATTTTTACCTCCCCCCCTTTAACCCTTAAAATATGTATATTAAAGGCAGTTTATAATAAGAAACATTTCTTTCACATACATTTATTACAGTTTCTTTAAAAGGGATAGCTTGGCACAAGGGGCTTTTGTATATAAAGCTAAATAAGGCTTTATATTATAACTAGAGCCTATGAAAAATTTAAAAAAAAGTATATTAAATTTGACCTACCAGCATATAAGCGACGAATCTCTGTTTTTGCATATGCCATAGTTATTCTTCAGCTACAGTTACATATGTTCACTCCAGTAAAGCTGGCAAATTAAGACTAATTTTCCAATTAATTTGAATATAGTGTGTCGGAAATTCATTATTTGTGTGTAGTGGAAGCAAGTAAATTTTTTTTATCATAAAGTTAATAATACACTTGCTAATTTAAAAAAGATAAATTATAGGAGGCGCCACTCTTGTTAGGGGGTCCAATCAAAAAAAAATATAGGGCTCCTTGCTTTTTATTGCAAGAACTATAGCACCTAAAAAAACAAGTTAAAAAGTACATGTGAGCTATAAATTATAACTTAGGTTGGGACATATTTAAACCTTTAGCTAATTTTAGGAGGGCAGGTATGGCTAACTTTTCTGGTTGGAAATAGGGTATGTGCACGCCCCGAAAAAAAGCAATAAGAATTAAAAATAAAGACTATTTATTTATATAGGGTAAGCGCAGCCTTGCTTCGCATAATAATACTAGGATACGCATAGGCTAGGCTATAGGCAATGCAAGTAATTCCTAAGCTATTGCTCACTAGGGCACAAGGGCGCTAAGCCTGATCTCAAATCGAAGCTAAATCGTAAATATTTAGAGTATAATACTCCTTCCCATTGAGCTAAGAGACTAAAAATTTCTTACTAATCAAGGCCAAAATGTCTAACCTGCTATTACATTTCATCCAGGAGCGGATTTATAAAATTCAACCTTTATGTAAAAACTCGGTATACTTGCGTATTTTTGTTCAGAGAACAGGGACGATATCAAAAAAGCTAAGTCTATATTTTTTTACTCTCGAAACAGGTAAACTTTAACAAATCGCGATGAGAGTTTAGGTGGGGCTTGTTAAATCCTATTTTAAACTGACTGTACCATTCATTGTTTAAGTTGCTTGTCAGTATATCTGTATAATGAACCTGTGTTCAATCAAGGATTTTTCTTACCCTAGCTCGTATGACCTTTCTACGACAATGTTAGTAAACAATGTAACTAAGAGATAATCAAGACGGCACTAACTTTATAATGATCCTACAGTAACTATTAATTTGTCATCCTGAAAATGCTCAGGAATAGTCTCCGACTCTTCCTGGCATACCTGTAGCTTTTAATAATCTTTTTATTTCTTAAATTAACCGTATCTGGTGGCATGGGTTTCACTGCAGAGATATGAAAAAGGTAGGTAACCCTTTCTTTTTTTCAATTTTAGAAATAAAATGTATTTATCTTTACATATAGTTTCTAATGCTGGATCTCTATATATTTTTTAATAACGTATGGGGCAAATGTAAATCTTTTACAATTAGAATACTACACCCCTTAGAACTTCTTAATAACACTGCCTTATCACTATTTAAACTAAAACCCCTTTATTTTTTAATTTAGCTAAGGTATTTATTCGATTTAGTTTTTTATTTAGCATAGATGTATTCGCAACCTTTCTTAACTTTATTCATATGTGCAATACAAATCCTAATTTTTCTTATTAAACATGGGATCAATTGGGAACCTAGTTTCTTTAGATTGTATTTTCCTCTAATTAGGCAGGACTTGTGCGAAAAAATTTTCTTTATTCTTTGCTACGCGAGCCTTAATTTCATAGCCATAAAAAATCAGAAAAATAAAGTAGTAAGTCTATCTTAGATTTACAGACAAAAGGTTACTTTTACGGAATTCAGGATAAAGTCTTTTTTAAGGGTCTTTTGGAGTCTTTCAATCCCCATACTAGATCCTTGCGCATGGGTTTTAAATTTGTTTAAACAGGTTATATAAATTAATATATGTTGTTATTTACAGAAATATTCTGCTTTAGTATTAGTACCTCGTATTTAACGCATAACCATATAGAATAACTGAGCTTGGCTGGGCTAACCAAGAATAAAATTGATGAGCTTGGCCTCCTCTTCAAAAATAGAATTAAGATATAATAATACCTTATCGGCTAAAACAAAAAGAAGTATTAAGTTGGCTATTAGCTAAATCAATAACCTTACCTACGTTTATCCCGTTGAAAGCAATTATTTATTTGAAGATAAATACCGACCCTGTCTTTTTATATCGAGGCATGCATCATAATAGATTCCTAGAAAAAGATTGTAAATAGAGATGGGTTTTCTAAATAACTAAGTCCAAATTTGTACCTGAGCAATAATTGGTGTTGTAGTTTACAAGTATTAAATTAAACTAATATTTCTGTTTTTTTTGCTTATTTTTTCTTAGACTAATCCTACAAGGCCAAATTAGAGAAATAAAGCTAAAAACAATAGTTCAATCATTATTTGGGATCTTCGGTCAGAGAGGTACAATACGTATTAGTTATGTTAGTAAATGGGTGCAAGGCCAGCGATATTTGTTAGAATTATATTCGGCGCAAAGCTTTAATCCACTCTTTATTAGCACCTCACTAAAGCGTCATATTATTAATTTATAAAGTAAATTGATAATAGGGTTGAATAAAGTAACAAGACTGGATTAACAAATCAACTATGTTTATAGGGCTATTCTTTAAACTTCTAAGTTACAACCGTATATCTCTGAGGGGATCCTAAACTTAAAAAAAATATGAGATTGTGCCCATATGTATTGTAGGTTTCCCTTGCTATTGTCCTTATTTATAACTGCCTTAATTTAAATGGGTTTTAGCATAAGTTGTTTGATTAAAATTTCATACCACTATGAAAAATAAGCCTTACTGGGCCTAAAAACTTCAGGGGAAAAAAATGAAGATACCACCTTAGTAAGTCAAATAATTTGTGTCTTTATAGCTAAAAGATAAGATCCATTAATTTTGAGTAACATTTTAGGATTTATAAATAATTCACCGCAAACCATGCAAAATACGGGCTCCCCATCCTCTAAAAGAGTGGAATTACAATAGGTATAATTAATTGTACCGTTTTTAAATTCTGATCAATATGTTATCAAAATTACATCTTTTTGAAGGGCTTGCGCGTACCATGTGTAAGGGGTCAAAAACATATAAGCACCCCCTGAAGGGTCTAACGAGGGGATATGGCTGCCAGGCTTCTTATCTTTCTCTTCTCAAAATTCTGTATAACCTCCCCTGGGCCATGCTCTAATGTAGGGAGGGATTAACCACACCGTAACAAATTTATCTGTGTGTTTAATTTCTTTTTTTTGCTTAATGTTCACGTATTATGAAAATCTAATTTATTTTATTTACCAGGGTTTTATACATATGTCTTTTCTAGATTTTTATATCTACTTTTATTTCATAGCATGTTGTATGTACACCTGCCAACAGCCAATTAGTTATTTTATTAAACTTGATTAATAACCTATTAGGGTTTACATAACAAAGTAATTTTAGATTTTAACTCTAGCACAAGGACAATCCATCAACACTCATTTGTTATGGAAATCTTAAGGGTATGTATGACCTTAAAAGGAAGAAACAATATAGTAGTACATCTGAGGAATAAAATATTAGCAACACATTACTGTTTTAAAACCCAGCATAAGGAACCTTCTCAGTAACTCCGTTACAGGTAGCTTCAGGGTGACCCTTTCAACTCATCCTTTCTATTTCTTTTCCGTCAAGTACTTTTAAAAAAGTAGCCTCGCAAGCTGGGGGAGGATTACCACCGATCTAGAAGACTATTTTTGTCTTGAATAGTATCATCCTTTTTTGACTCACAGATGCGCCGCCGCGTTACACTTGGAACGCTCTTAATAAGATTCACCAATTTAAAAACTTTTAGAGATTTAGAGATCACTAATTTAGGAGTGTAGCTCTTTACAAAAAAATATATTTTTTTGCCTGCCATAGACCGCAGAGTAGCCCCCCCTTATTTTTTCTTCCACGGCCGTTTCCCTATCCATATCTCAGATAAGGATACACTTGTCTATTTTTTAGAACTTAAGGCTTGTTTTTTTTAAGTTATTTTCATTGGAATTAGAATTAAATTAAGACTTTTTATTATTTTAGTAATCTTTTCAAAGATAGTTTAAATGTCATCAGGAAAAATTTTTTCTGTACCTTTTTTTATTTATCTATGCTTTGTTTAATTTTTTTTCCTGATTCTTGTAAGCTTTGTATTTAATACTCTACACTTTAGTCTAATTGTTCTTTTAAAGGATAAATCTTGTCCTTTTCTTCTGTATAATTATATTGGGTGTTTTCATGTATATACTAAGGCTAATAGATTTGGTGGCCGCAAGGCTCAGTAACAATAATATTTAAATCATTTAGGTAATGGAATGTATCCAAGATTTACTTTTAGTAAATCTATTGTTTCATC
>JACYFI010000517.1:0-10910 GCA_020975735.1 Ophiocordyceps xuefengensis
TACTGTGTTTTAGCTCTCCATTGTAGGATTATTTCAACAGGATTATAAAAAAATAAATTGTTATTCACAATGTCTCATATTAGTAGTTGCATGGTTATAGTTATATTTTTATCTGTCCTATAATGATTCTATGTTTCCATTAAATAAAATCCACGCTTCCTACAAAAGGATTGTTTTTCCGGCGTGGTGCAGGGCTGCAAACACGCTGTTAGTTGAATTATCAAGACTTTAAGGAAGATTTATTGTGGATTATTATTGTGATTCTTAACCTTTACACCTTATACTAGTATATTAATTGCTAGTCTGAGTCTTAAAAGGTGCTTTCCCTTTTTATGCCCCAGGGATTCTATAAGTAAAGATTTATATTAGAATATCTTAAGGTCAAAATGCTTAGTAGTAAAAAACGTGTATTTTTATAACAGTAATAGGTGCGATATTTACACAACTATTTTCAGTAAAGATAATATATTTAACTTTTTTTAGCTACCTAATGGACCGTAAAAATTATTATAAATTGGCATATAGAAGGCGACATAATTTTAGTTTCACCTCTAAGTTGATCTTAGCCCTATGTTTCAAGATATTTGGTTACTTAACCTAAAATTATTATGGTTTAAGGGTCATGGATTCTTTACGATAATAGTATTAGTATTCACCCTATGCAGAAATTTAATCGACACAGAGTTTACGCTGTACCCTCTTATTTTAATTATTTACCTTTAAATTCACAGTATTATTTTCAGCTTAGTATTGTAATATCCTGAATCTATACCTAGTGCATTATCAAATTTCCAAATTATCTAGTTAGCTAAACTTATATTTGGTTTTTTTCAACCGGACTGTTTCTTACAGAATTTTTTTCTATAATAAAATTTATAGTTAATACAAGTTTAGATATAGGAGGTCACACAACTAAAGAGCTATTAGGATAAAGTTAGTATAGAATTGGTGGTCCTTATGGTATGGGAGTAGTGTTAACAACCAATTTAGTAAAAAACCAGTTTTAAAATTTAAGTAAAAAGGAGTCGTAACAGATACGCTCTTATATACCCTTTTAAGTATTTGTTTTTTTTACGTATCTAATTATATACTTTGCACAAGATTGTTTGTGATACTTAGTTAATTCCAGTAAGTACTTGTGTTATCATCTAATAGCCTAATTCAATAGAAATTTTATAGTTTATTAAGTGACGAGAGAAGTGTTGGCTAATCCAGGGTCCAATCAACAACGAGTCGGCTAGTGTTTACGAAATTATAAGTTGAACCAAACAACTTTTTTTATGTATAACTTCATCCAATAGGTGTTCCTTATATAAGATCTTTTCTACACTGAGACCCTTTTCTTTATCGGTAAGGGACCGCCAGCATACTAGAATAATAGTGATCAGGCGAAACAAGGGAGGCTTATGATAAGGAACAAAGGAGAGGAAAGTGATCTAAATAAGGCCGCTAGACTTTTATTCTTTACCGTTCGGGTGCTCGGAGTAGATCAGACAAACTTGTAAAAGATGAGAAAATGGGATTATAGTTCTCCTTTCAGAAAAGCTAGTTGGGACAGGAAGGTAGAGAAAGTGAAAAGCAAGAAGAGTATCATAGGACGGGACGCAACTTAAACTCATCTGAAGGGGGGTCTGAGGCGATTTCTCAATCGCTGGACCCATTCATGCAACCCTGGCCCATTCACCATCAAGCTGACCATCAGCACCCGCTCCCTTAATGCTCAACCCATTGTAGTTCAGATAGCCCGCATGACTTGAGCAGCACTTCTCGTTTTGCTACAAGATCAGGTGAAAGTTCTGTAGAAGAACGAGATTTTAGATGTGATTCTGCCTTGCATCAAAGGACATCGGAAAGAGATGTAAAGTCAAAAGGTAAAGGAGTAAGAAAAAAGGCAGAAAGGATGTACAGATCAGTTAATGATGATGAAAAAAGACAAAGGTAATGGAGTTAGAAAAATAGAAAAATGAATCAAAATGTATATAGTTAAGAAGTTAAAGTAACAGGAGTCAAAAGAACATAAAGGTGATTCAGATTCAGATAATGATAAATGAAATCGAATAAATCAGAAAACTGAGCCTGAGGCTCAAAAAAGGTTTATGTTAGATTATGTACTTTTGAAAAGCAACAGTGTGAATAGCCGATATATTCGAGTTTAGACGGGGTGATTAAAACCTTATTATCACTCCCCACTGTTTATCATTCTGTACAGCTTAAAAATTATAAATCTTATAGGTGGCAACAGACGTTCAGTAGGCTGCTGCACTAGGCTCTTGATTGTTTAAAGCAAGAAATACTTTGCAAAATTTTTGCAGTATACAATATTTTATAGGTATATAATTTATGAAATAGCATAAGTATAATTTTTGTTTGGTATTACAAAAGAATATAACTTTTTATACAGCTTTTATAATTACCACCTAAAAAATATATTAAAAGACCAATCCGGAGGCGACAAGTGTTGCGGCTCTCCCCCTCAGGCATTTAAGCACGCCTATGAGATTTAATCAATAGACTTAGTGTGTACTACTTTATCATAAAATCAGGTCATCATACTGTTAAGGTTGTGGTTACTTGTATAATATGTATTTAATTTATTTAAATTAAAATATAACAACTATTGAGCATTATAAAAAGTCACATCCTTTCTTAAAATTGTTAACGGCTTATATGAACGATCATTCGCAACCGACCAATTATAAATTATCGATGAAAAATGTTGGGTTCATTACTGGCTTTTGCTAGATATACCAAAATAATACGGGTGTAACTTTAGCCTTATGCATTACCTAGTAAGCTTGAAGCGATTCAATTCTGTGAGCATCATAGTGGTGAGTAATTCAAACGATTGACTATTCGTTTTTTTCCCAACAGCAATACAGCTTCAGCATTTTTTTCTTAGTTCTACTTGCACGTAGTAGAGGTTTCTATTACTCTCATATTTGGAGCTCCCTAGAAATTAGCTTGAGTAATAGGTGCTAGTAATCCTTAATCCTTATGATAAGGTAAAGGTTTCTGGGTTACCTTTAAAATAGCCCAAATGATTATAAATATGTTCTATAGTAGCAAAAAATAAAACATTCAACATAAAAAGAAGATATTATTCTCATCAATAAATCTATAATTGAGGAAATAAAGAACTCTTTTAAGTCTAAAACTAATAAACTTTTTATTTATGTAAATTAGGTGAATATTTCGTTTCGTAAAATATAGCTAAAGAAACTAAAAGGACTTAGTGGTAATTATTAGATTTTAAATAATAAAAAACTTGAAGTTATTATAATAGGATCTGCCTTCTTACAGGAAGATAGAAATTCTAGGTTTACATAATCATTAATCTATTTTAAAGTGTAGTACAAGTCCTGAAAAATCAGTTAATAAACATGGGTAATACATAACTTGAATTCATTGTGTTTTAGAGTTATTTTGCCGTGAACAGTAATCAAGAAAAAATGATCTAGCAAAATTATTGAAACCTAGGAAGACTGTTTTCACTTATAAAGAGGTCTCTTTTACCTTTGATCTATAAATTAGTATTAACTGAAACTGGATCTGAGCTTTTGGTTATAAACTACCGAAGGATAACTTAAGAATAAAAATGAGAAGCTGAATATAGTGAACACGTAGAAAAAAAAAAGGAGGATTTAAAACAGAGGTAATAACCCTTTTTTATAAAAACAATGAGTCTAGAACAACCAGCCTTAAAATGAAAAGATGTAAATCTATTACAGAACAGGGGTTTTAAATAGAAAAAGAATGTCTTAAATCAATTCGTTGTAAATCAACTTAAATAATATAGTTTATGGTGACAATTTAATATAAGATATGAAACAGCAAAGTTTAAGTTGTTATCAACTAAAACTCATACATAAGAACGGTTAAAAAAGTTCTAGTTAAATTTTTAAAAAGCGTTAATTGTTGATTTATATAAAATATATGACAGTTATGTCCTGTGAGCTATAAAGGTTTTAATTTAATTATTGGAAAAAAATACAAACTTAAAGCCGACGGAAAGTAGACCTGACAGGGTCAATTGAAGCAATCTAAGAAATCTTTTGGGGCAGTACTAGGTGGAAAAACGATTAAATGTAACTATTTGTATGCCAAGATCGTCGGTCTCATAGAATCCTGACGGCTGGTCACTTAGTAGGTAGCGCAAAACCGCTTCGCTTAATGCACAGGGGGAATTTTCTATCCTATGAGTTTTAGAGTACAATGTAATTATCGAACCAGAAAGAATTTCAGCTTTAATATAAAGTAAGTTTTGTATGTTTTACCTTACGGTCAAATGAGCCGTATGAAGTGTGCACAGTATACTAACTTAATAAGGGTGGTATACCTCGAATTTAGGACAAACGCTAAGTTGAGTCAAACGAAAATAACAGCGTTAGTTAATTTGGGCCGCTTTTGTTCTTGATAATTTTTTATTATCAGTATTTGCCTAAAATAGGCGAATGTACATAAAAACGCTTTAAAAAAGAATAGTAAAACATTTATGACAAAAGAGATTATTTAACCTTCCTTGTCTTTTTATAGCTTTTTTAGGTAGGCTTTACATAGAGGAGATGGTTTAATATTACCAAATAACTAGGAAACTAAGGGAAGACTAACAATAAAATAGACTAATTTCTTACATTTAGTATGACATTTTACTTTAAGTATATTCATTCCTGTTTTTTTAAACAGGTAGTCAAAATAATATAGGATTATTGGAAAAACCCCCAACATGTAAATTAGTAATTAAACTAAACTGAATTACAAAGAAGTATTATTTCCCTTACTAAATTCTGATGATAATTTAGTTGCTTCTTTAACCGAACTAGAGTTAATCAATTTAATGAGCGTTGCATTACATAAAAAATAATTTAAAAATATACTTAGAAATACCATCTAAAGGTAATACTTAAAGATGGTTAAACTTGCTTAAGTGCATATGATTACACATTTTACATTCTCCTTCAAATAATTGAATAAAGGATTACAATGGCTCGGAGAGTGTTCATTTTTGCCTAAAAGTTAATAATGATTGTATTCGTTTTCAAGTAAAACAAAGAAGCGAAATAACTTTATTTTGAAGTCATTAGAATTAGTATTTAAATACTTAATAGAAAAAAGATACCTACTCAAAATACAGTGCAACTTAGTGTTAGGTTCGGAAGTCTGATATACAAAAGTGATAATTTCCTTTTCTTTGTTAATGGTTTAATCTTTTTGATTCGGGTTAAAGTACCATTCAAATACAACTTAAATGTTAAAAAACTTACCAAGAATTAGCATCGTGATAACAACATTAAAATAACCAAACTGTAATACGGGGCCCTTAAAATAATTATTATTTTTGTAGAGCCGAAAGGGGAAAAATCACAAAAAACATTTTAAATAAATAGATACGTCCACTTAATTATAATTTATTTGTATAGCGGACTTGATAGGGTACTTTACTGCCAAAGCAGTCAGAAAATAGAATTTAAGAAACGTTTCAAACGAAACTAATACAGTGAGTTGTACCCAACAATAAGCTTAGAACGTAACCCCTAAATTTGAAGTAGCCTGCTGTGCGAAGCCAGGGATGAAGCGGTTGTTCACACTAAAGCGTGACTTAAAATTTAAAGAAAGCTAAGATTAATCCTGAATGAGATAATTAAAAGTATAAAATTAAAAATTATAACCCCATTATATGTAATCTGAAGGGAGGTTTTCCTGTAAATAACGCCAATTATAAACAGATTCTTCGCTCTACCTTGTTTTACCTTTTGTATTAGCGCATTAGTATAATTCATTCTACTAGCTGTGCACGATTCGGCCTGGAGCTAGTAAATCCTTTAGGGGGGTACCTGGTTACTTTTATGTAGAATACCTTCGCTCTTACTATTTTTAAAGATTTTACATTACTATTTTCTATTCTTTATTTTTGTTTTAAGTATGTTTGTTACTCTTTTGCCAAATGTTTAGGAGTATAGTTGATAATCCTAATATAAATGGGTAATCCTATGGCCAAAACACCTTGCATGAGCTATAGGTTCCCCGACTCTATTTGTATTACCTTTTTTATGCTATATAAGATCCTATACGCTAAAAATATATTAGGTGTAAGCTATGGTTTTAGTATCATTATTAATTTTTTAGACTACCTAAAAGTAAGATTAGGTAAATAATAAGTTTAAATTAGAACCTATTAAGCAACATAATGTTCTATGTATTGTTTATAAAACTTCTTCGATATTAATGGCAATTAGGAGCCTAAACATGTTGAAGTGTCCCCATTTATTAGAAACTGGAACAATAGTAACGTTCTAATTTTCTTACTTCTTAGGTGGTTAAGTTCTTGTTTAAAGGACATAATAGAAATACCCTAATAGACTTATATCTAAATAATAAAGTTTAAATTAATGAAAAGTAATTGATTAATAGTAATACGTGGGCTATGTTTTTATTTCTTGTACGCAGTGACTATTAAATAGATTATTTTTATATAATTTACTTTATAACTAAAAGATTATGTGGTGAAAATGGATTTACCTTTGTTGCAAATTCATTAGTATGAGGGGTTAAATTCCTCCATAATCTTACCTTGATAGATGAAAGTTTTAATACTAAATTCTTTAAGTAATTTACTATATATATATACAAGAATACGATTTTTACAATATTATATCTATAAATATGAGCGCTATGCGCCTATTTTCTATACTTAGTTGGGCATTAAATGAACAAGGGGGTATAATTCCGAATTTTTAATCTTTAGTAAGGCTAAAATACGAATATTCCCTTTACGAAAATGGTAAAAAATTCTCGGGTTAGAGCTATCACGACATACACTCTTCCCAATGTAGTTTTGCCTTATTTTGCTTTATTTAGGTTATCACCTGTTAAGTACCAACTCTATTAAATTGCTACTCCTAAATATGTTTAAATTTTCAATATAAACAGAATGAAGAGACAACCCAAAAAAGAAGAACAAAATAGCCTGAAGATTTAACGGTCTGAAATATCTATGGTTAGGAAAGACTGATTTTAAATTCCAACTAACCGCCTAAGAGATTAGAGAACCTATACTTAATTATGCTTTATTTTCAGGATTATTAAGTACAGACTTTTCAGTTCTAATATGATATAACTTAGTGGACCAGGGGTTCAATTCCATATTCTATACAGTTGTATAATAGTAATTGTAACCGCTCACGCGAATTTTGATGTTTTTCTTTATTGTATATGCCAGCCCTTACATAGGGTGGATCTGGTAAATTTCCTTAATCCTTAATGGTAGGGGGGGGTCCGCGATATGCAAAACACAACAAGGCTTTGGAAAAAAAAGCATTAAATATATTAGTGAGAAAAGTTCTCCCTATAGGCCTTATTTCTACATAAAGAAACCAGACAGCGAAAAAAAGTTAAAACAGCGAAAAGCTTTAGTATCCTGATCAGAACCGAAGGTTAATGGACTAAGGATTCAACCAATGTAATAAAAAAAAATGTTGCTTGCTACCTTCGCCGCTTTTACGGGGAATGCTACTACATTGAACATAAAAATTTTCCTTTAATTCTTGCAAAAGGTTGATTAAGCCACAATGGTAATATTAGATGATTATAACGTTAAAATTTGTAATAGTTATAATCGCTAAACTTGAACTATATATCTTTAAGCTCACATACATATAAACCATTACTTAAAAATTTTGTTTCACTGCTTATTTTTCCTACATGCCCTTGCAAGGCTTAACACGAAAAAAATATGGAGGGCGCTCTAATTGAATAATAAGAGAGCTTGTGGTCGAATTAACGGATTACTAGAAGAGCAGATTAAAAAGTTCGTTAATTTGAGGAATGTAATAAATAAAAAAACATCAAATATTTTGATGTTTTAGTCCAATGGATATAATGATTGAAGATAGTTCGTGATAGAAAAACAAATGAATATATTCTTCGCTTTAAACAAAATTTTTAGTTAACTAAAAACGCTTGATTAAAACAAAATTTATAGATCTAAGATAAGGAAATTCCTTTATTACGATCAAACTGATACTAACTTTAATGCATAGAATTTTAGAATAGAGACTACCTAAATAGACTGTTGTATCCTTATAATATAACTTTAAGAGGTTTTAAATAAATATAGTGAATTTATTGGTGGGAAAATTAACAATCCCTAAACAAAAAATCTAAAGGTAAAGAGTTTTGATCTTATTGTACTAATGAGATAAATACCACTCTTATTGTAAATTGATAAAATATTAGATAGATATCCTCCTATAATGATATTAAATATTGGATGATTATTTATGGGATGCACAGAATGATTGGTAAAATAAACAAACTCTCGTGCTTGCGCGTGCTATGCAGCAAAAAAAATATAGAACTATAAAATATGATGGCTAAAAAATAAAATGATAGTAAAGATCTTGTTTCATTGTGGCTAAAAAATAATTATAGCTTTGAGTATTTCCAAGCATTGCCTTATTTAGGAATTTTTAAAAGGAATCCGTTAAAAGATAAATTTTTTTAAATTATAACTTCAGCATTATGCATGAATCTCTCTGTGTAGCGCAACTATGCTATAAAACAAAAATAGCGTAGGTGAAATTATTATAGGACCTATTAATTTATCTTAAAAAGGATCCGTTAAAAGATTTGGTAGTTAAAAGTAAGTGAAACGTATATAGTTTGAGAACATTATGCAGGAAACCAAAGAATTTGTATACAATGGGATCCCTCAGAGCGTCAGCCAGCCCCGCTATTAGGGGTTGAAGACATAAGTTCCCGTTTGTTGAGTAGTAACTACTAGTTTTTACAACTTCGGCAAGATTCCCCTAATTAAATACAATAAGTTTTTTGATTATTGAGCCCTCCTAGTTTTGCCCTATTATTTTCTCCGCCTGTATAGATAGGTGGAGCAGGGAACAGGTTTGGAACTTTTTACCTCCTCTGTCAGGATTACAGTCATTAAGCGGCCTGTGTAGACTTGCTATACTTTGCTCTTACATCTTCAGGTGTAAAGTAGTTATTCTAAGCGGAGCAATAAACTTCATAAACTTATGCTATAGCTAATATAGGACAACCCCGGCGTAAAAGACTCCATAAATTACTTTATTTGATGAGCTAGTAGTTATAACTATTTTTTTATTGTTATATATTACCGTCTGTGTGCCTGGTTGAATACTGCCAGCTCTAAAAATTGGCCAATTGCTGGAAGGAATAGATTGTTTTATTATCTTAACACGGCAGGATTGTTGTAATAACATTTGAATTTTATTAAAAGAATCCTCAGAAGCTCTACGCCAAAAATTTATATGTTAAGTAGGTTTCTTTGTTAAATATGAGAGTAGATGATCTTTCTACTCCTCGTTTCTTAATCAATAGAATAAATTTATTTAAATGTTTGCTTATAACTTAGCAGGTTTTAAATTGAAGGAGATGGTAACCATCAAATAGACCTGAAACAAAGGTCACCTAAAGTCAATTATATTATCCCTTCAATAAAATAAGTAATTTGATTTAAGAGACTATCCTTTAAGGTTTAAATGAATTAACAATCTAAGATAAGGCCATGGAATCCTATTTCCTCAGAAAAAAAGGATCTAATGTTTATGTATTATAGATAAACAAATCTTGAAGTGGAATTGTCGTTAACATTCATGTTAAAAATGGTTACTTAAGAACTCCTAAAAATTATATGCTTTTACCAAGATATAATTGATTGTAAATTAAAACTTGATCTTTAAATATAGAAAAAAAACAAAGTAAAGTTACAAGTAATCTAAATTTCTAATAGTGATAGAGGGGTTTATAGAGGGAACAGGCTTTTTCTAGTTAAGAACTACCGTTTTTGGCTAGAAAATATCCTAAAAGTTAGAATGTAATTTTCATTGTCTCAAGAACCAAACGATCATAATAATGAGGATAATCCTGAATATTTGAGTTTTAATCGCGGAATTTTTTTATTATCCCAGGTAAAAACTAATTTAGAATGAATAAACCCACAACCTAAATACAGAAGTTAAACAACTACCTTATTTTAAAAGTAACTTCAATATTAATTAAAGTATTGAAAAATTCCCATTTACTTTTCCTAGTAATATATTAAATTATAACAAGATTGTAGTAAATAAGGTCTCATATTGTTGACTTAATAGGCATAGCACCCTTGAATCCTATTAAAACTAAGTTGAGAATATAAAATCTGCAGCATTGAAAATAATAGAAGCAGAATTTAATTTGAGACATTAAAGAATTTTTAAACTTCAATAAATCAGATATAAAGGTCCTAAACAATATGGTGAACATATTTGATATCTACTTTATAAACGCTTATTGTTTAAAAGGTTTATATAACCATGAACCTGGTCTTAGTAGATCAAAATTGGATTTTTTGGGTTATTACAATGATCTTACAAGATAGAAAACTTTCAATACTTCATTCTTTTGAAGTTAGGTGGGTGGTCGGTGAATCCTATATTATTCCAACATCTTTTCTCTTAAAATTTTAAATCGAAAAAAACATTAAAGTCTATTTTATACTTTTGTGGTTTGTTTCTCACCACGGCACACCCCGTGCTACAAGGTAAAAAAAAAAAATTTAGGCTTGAGATTATTGAAACCATGGAAATGCATTCCATTGGTCTAGGCTTAGCAGTGAGTCTAAAGCTAAAAATCTAAAGTTCCAAAGATAATATTTTGTAAATGTTATTATTTTTTTTATAACTGTCTCTGGATAGGTACCTATTTTTATTATTAGCTTTATTTGTTTTTCTTTCCAAAGCTGAGAGTTCCTTGACAGAAAGCGCTAAAGGAGTGCAGCGCATTTTTATTTGTGTGGGTGCGTGAGCGTGCTTGCACAGAATATATATAGCTAAAGCTATCTGAAAAATTAATTCTTACTTTTTTAGTTTTAGGTATATTCCTTTTTATTTTGTATT
>JACYFI010000518.1:0-10993 GCA_020975735.1 Ophiocordyceps xuefengensis
ATAACGTTATTAACAAGTAACGCGCTTTTACCGGTTAAGCTATAGAATGCTTGTATTTGCTCAATTAAATATTATTCTTAAACCTTTAACCCTTTTAAACGCTTGCATTAAGGAATAAAGAATACAGAGCAGTGCGCGTTTGTTAGCTTTATGCTTTATTTTCTTATGCCTTGCAAGGGCTTAAGCTATAAAATATCTTTAAATCATTTATATGCCAAGGGCTAACCGGCTTCTTAAGCAACACCCCCTGAAAAGGCTATGGCACGGGTCTGGCACACAAGAGTATAATAAGCGAAGAAGGCTTGATATGCTTAAAGCTTCTATTTTTTTTTAGTAGAAATTATGGGGTGCATCAACAGGGATAGCTAAACAAGGCATGAGGATAATCCGCTTATAGCATCTCATAAAAAACAAAATAGATAAGCTTGGCGCTATTTTACTAAATCAAAATGGCGGGTAGCCCCGCTAAATCTTCAGGTTAAGTAATAAAAGGTACAATTTCAAAAGTGGGTGTATAAGATCTAGTTGGCACGACTTTTTATTTATTTTTTAAAAGCTAGCTTGCTTTTAGCTTGTAGCCCAAGAAAAAATACCATAGCAAGCACAAAAACTACAGTTTGTTACTGTGTTAACCCTGAGTGTTTAAGTATCTAATATGTCTTTTCGGGCTGTTGTTGAGTGGTAACAATTAGATAATACATTAGATTCGATTCGACTCTAACATGCTGCTATATTTTAGCTTTGTTTTAGAGGCTCATTATGCCCTGCTTGTGCTCTCAAAAGTCACATAACGAAAATATACTAAAGCTAAGAGCTTAGCAATGCAAACAAGCCTTCCCGTAAATTTTGTGAATTGTATATATAATTACTTCTGACTTGAAGTCGGAAAAAGGTGGACTCGAAACCGCTAAATTAAGAGATACCATTTAGCAAATGGTTAACCTTACCTATAGCAATTTTCCTTTGTTTAAAAAATTAGTCTTCTGCTGAAGCCGCAAAAAACGCAAACCAGACACTCTATATTATAAGCATTATTGAGCCCTGTCTATATTGAACCCAAGGTTATGGGATAGCGGTCACGCTACTAAAATCAATATTCTAGCTTGCTAATCGCTTAAAGGCTCCTATTGTTATTATCTTAGCTATAACAATAATTCAAAACCATATTCCAAATATTTCATTCTAATTTTAGTTGTGTTGTTGTTCTTTGTTTCCCTGTATTCCTCCTCCCCCCAAACGTCCCCTTTGTCTGATCTTGATCGAAAGCGATCCTTATCCATTTACGCTGTCCTCAAAAGGGCTATAATATAGGCGCAGCTGTGCGCCCAGCTACCTAAGAAGGCTTATTTTTAATATATACTATGAACAATAAGCCCAGGTGTTGGCCATCGCAGTGGCCTGAGTCATGAGTTTCTTTAGCGTTGACCTTCCATTAGCTATTAATTTAGTACGATTAAAACAAAGGAAGAACCAGAATAGGCAGTCATAAAAGGGGAACCTTAGAAAACTGTTTGGAACTATTAAAGAATGTTCTGACCTAAAAAATTCATCCTCGTCATTATTATTTATTATTAATTCGCAAATAGATCGTGAGTCGAACCCGTATCTAATTAATTCGTTGGACAGGCTTAACCTTTACCGTATAAGTTTACTTATATTCTCAGTAATCATTATGCACAAGGTGAAGGTAGACAAGAGATTTCGGAACTTTTAAAGTCCTAGCTATGCGAGGTCTTACAGCTCCAACCCTTCTTACCGATAAAGAACCTCCTAATAAAGAGAAAAAATTTAAGATCATTGTTTTATGGTTAATAATCCACGTGCAAAGTTCCACTTTCCACGAACCGTATTTCGGGACTTTTAAACACTATAGAATCCCGCATAACGAAGATTACCTGCAATAATAGACAGCCTTTGGTTTTGGCTGTTCATAGGATTACCATAATCAAAAAGAACTACCCATGATTTTGTTTGTCTTGACTAAATACTAAGGAAAGCAAAACCTTATTCCATAAGCCTCTTTTCAGCATGCTGACCAGGGTTAGATCCCACTATACGAAGGGTAATTCACCGTTTGACATTGTGTGTTTGACGATTACTAGTAATTGACTAATCCATGTAAAGTCTGATTTTTAGAACCCTACAATCCTTAAAATTTTTTTATCCTATTTTTGAGCGATTAGCCTTAAATCTCACATTATCTGTGCAATCTCTTTTGTGGTCTATGGCTTATAAATTTAATCAATGGATAATATATTAATTATTATTTCAGACACTCCTATAAGTAGTCCTTTGTTACGATTCAAATTCAGCCTTTTATCTTTAGTTCTTCCAACCCTGAAGGAGTAAATGAACCTTTAACTTTATCTTTTCGCTGCTTACATTAATCTAATGTAATCTTGTAATTTTACGACCTACTACACCTTATGAATTAATTAAAATGGTATAATTAATATCTATAATATTAGAGGATTTTCTTACAAAAATGCACAATTTTTTAAGTACCATCCCGCACTTATTTTACCACACCCGGAAAATAGGCCCAAGGTATACACTCCAATAAGGCTTCTCCCTATCTTTTTTTACGAGTAAACTTGGAATATTAATTGGTACCTCCCAAATCCCTTGATTTGGATGCAGGAGATTTGCAAATTATTCAACCATTAAAACAACCTTCACCCGATGTAAAACCCGAGCAATTTCATTGTGAGTTGGTATGATAAGTCATGACACTAAGGGTCTAGAACTTCAATTCTATATTGGGTAAGATCTACTTTAATTCATCAATAAACCTCTATTCATAAGCAAGCTTTAAATTGGATAAATTTATGCAATCCTCCACTCTATTACTTTAAATGTTCATTTATTTTTCTGTATTAAAACAACGCCTTTACTTAAATAAAAAGGTAGTCCCCATATTTTTTTCACTGAATTAAGGATGAGTTATTCGGAAATGGTGCCGTCATTAATTGAAAGCGATATTGATTCTACTAGATGTTATACCATATGGAAGACTATCTTTCGACCAATGGCTTTCACTATAGATAACCCCTTCCCTTCCACTATGTTTTGAATACACTTAAGTATTCTAAATCCTTCTTTACGTGTAGAACTAATAGCCTGAAACTAGCACCTAGCACATTTGTAGTAACTATCCATGATCTTATCTCAAAAAAATCGAAAAAAGACCCCTATTTGCAATCAAAAAACACCCCTGTTTAAACCCGAAGGGGTGGTTTTAATTAGCTAATTTACTAAACTTAGTCTACCGCATAGGTTGAAATAATAACGGTGCTGATTTTAACATTTTACTAAGGTATATTTTCAGGAAAAGGGCTTTGGATTCCTTGGTATAATTTTTTGAAACCCATATAGAGTAACAACCTTAATCTAAAATTATTACTATAACATATCGTCTACTTCGTTTGCTCTCGTTTTATCCAAATACACAGTTTGTTTATTGGCTGTGCCGGTACATTTAAACCTGTAATTGTACTTAAAATCAGGATAACGCTATCTTCCCTTTTCGACTATATTTCAGTGAACTTATTAAATACCCTGGAGTAATATAATCAGCCACTCAAAATTACTTTCGTATATGGTTTTTGGCTACCAGGACGGTTCAAGTGCCCCTGGAATTTGATGTTTACCGCGACTTGAGACCCCTACGCTCAAGAAGCGGGAATTAAGTTGCACCGTTCTTTAGCCCACACAAAATAAATAGAAGGCCATGATGACTTGTCTTAGGTCCCCTTTTTTTCACTATCCCATAATCCAAGGAACTATGCCCTTTATCTAGTAGGCGAACTCTTCTCCTCTAAAATATTTTTTTGATTTAGCACGCATCCCCAAAAAAATAAAAGCCAGGTATATTTCGTTAATACCGGTGGAAAGACCTAGTTTACAACATTGAACTTGAAAACAAGCCCGTGCAACTCCTGTAATACTTATTTTTATACAAAGTTGGTGGTAAGGTTGATTCGAGGATTACGCATTAAACAAACATACTTCACTCCGTGTTTGTCGGAAACGGCTAGTGATTTTCACTTCCTGCCGTAGCCCACATTACTCTTGAGGTGAATGATTTACGCTTTTCATTTATAGACAAAGGATAATTTAATTATAGAATTTGTTTACTGACGGAACTAAATTTATTACATTGTTCATCTATCTATGGCCATTAATCTTTACTGCAAAGACTACTTGGGTATCTAATCCACTGTGTGTTCCTGTTGCCTTCCGGTCCCCCACGTCAGTTTTTTACCCTAAGGGGGCGCTTTCGCCTTACCGAAATACCCGTTTGTATTAAAGAATTTCATTCTCCTCCTAAAGCACTCCCCTCTATATAAATACTCTAGGTCAAATACTTAAATTATATATGCTAATTGACGACTAGGGTCCCTTTAAACTAATTAAAGATTGAATTAATTATAGTCTTTACGTATCCCCGCGACTGCTGGCACGTAATTAGTTCAAAAACACAAATATACATATGTCATTCATAATATATAACAAAACTTTCATTCAAATTTTAATATAATCCTAAGGCATCTGTTTAGGCCTCGATCAAAAGAGGACTTTGCCACTTCTCCAAGTTTCAGTCAGGGCGTTTAGGCCATGGGACCAAAATCCTCACTGCTGTACTAATTTACGTTGGTGTGTTTTCAGACCAATGCTGGTGATCAACCTTTTCAGATGTTCGGACTCACGAGAGTGTGGGCTAGTTAGAGTCATCCCACCTTACTACTCCTATCCGGAAGATATATTATCATCCTCTTAAAGCAAGGAACTGTACCCGTCTCTATTTATTATGAAGGATTTACCCTTTCTTATTTAAGGCCGGAAATTATATCTTTTAATACTCACCTTGTCACCACTTTTTAATTAATAACCGTCTTTCGCTATGTAGTACTTAATGTTAGAAATTCAAAAACGGTACGATTAGCATGTGCAAGCACCTTGGAACGGCAATCTCAATCAGAGCCTCACACACCCAAACCATTAATTTTGTTGATGTAATTTTCATTTCACTAAAATCTTTCTTTTATGAAATAATGTTGCATTGCATCACTATTAAGTTCGAAAGATATTGAAAAAGGGGAAAGTGAAAAAAGTATTAATTTTCTATTTATAAATACTACGTACTAATAAAAAAATTCTCGTTTTGTTCGTCCTTCTATACCACATTTACTAAGTCTTACCCTTTCGTGGCTAGACTATGACAAATAATTTAACTTTTCTATAAGCGGACTATAATTAGAAGCTGCTTAGGCCGCCGCAATAACTTATGCAGCAACATCCTCTGCGTACCGCTATAGAGCTATGATTGCAGAAGCGAAACCAAATTTTCTAACCACATTCAAATTTTATTATTCTTATTAAGGATAATTTTATAGTTGTTATATATATTTCCCATCTACTTTCACTCACTCTCCACTTACATATTAACTTAGTTTAGCAAAACCTGCTTCGGTTAATTTACAGCATAAAAAAAAAATACATCAATATTCTTAATGTGTATCTTAGTAGTAAATTAAGTGTTAAATATGTATTATCAGAGTTATTTTATTTTTTATTTTCTCTATCTAAAATACTTGTATTTTATTATAAAGTTAACCTTCCACCTTTACCAGCTTTAACATCATACTTTAAGTTAGGTTTTTTTACTATACACCCCCATCCACCAAATCTACGCTGTTCAAGCGGCCATACAATTTATTCTTAAACCCTCTATTTATAACCAATAAGGTAAGGTGTACCCTTGTAACCTTCAATAGGAGAAAATATATTTCTATCCTTCTTGTTCACAGTAAAAGTATGGGTAACCCAATTTTATCAGAGATATATCGTGTTGTATGGTTATATCTACGGGTTGTATTCTCTCCGCTACCTTCTTTTCCAACCTTCATAAATTTATTTTCACAATCCTAATTCGATTATCTTCAGGATTCAAGTATATATTTCAAAAGTCCGCTTATCAGAATATTACCTCCATACCCACCTACTTGTTATAAACCTAAAGGTTCGATTTAGGATGAGACGGATTCGTTTTTGTTTAAGTGAAATCATCTAATTCCATATAAATTAAATATTCTCATCCTGTATGGTATTCATAATAAATGAACAATAAACTCAATCTTACCCAACTAAAATTCGAGATGGTTATCCAAAATTTAACAGACCTAATCTTTCTCTTTTTATTAACATTCCGTTTAATAAATATTCATCTAAAAAAATAAAAATATTAATAATAAAATATTAATCATTAAGATTATACTAAATACAACCCTAGGGTTTAATTTCAAAGCCGAAATCTGTATAAAGAGCATAGTAATACTAAATAATCTAATAAATAAAATCAAATATTTAAAGATAACTTTTAAATTTTTTACATAAATTAGGAAAATAAAGGGTAAATAAAATTTCTGAATTTCTTGGTCTAATAAATACTATCATAATCCTAACACCCCAATCCCATTAAAACAAATAATAGGTGTAAGGAAAAAAGGTAAATAAAATAAGTATGCATAGATATTATGAATTATTATACATTTTTAAATATTGCCTTAAGCTTGTATCCAAAGTTAAATAAGGAAGATCTTTAATAAAGTTTTAAGAAAAACGTACGGAAAAATCACAACCATAAATATTCTATAATCTTTTACAAATAAAAATTTTTAGAAAATAAATCATTTATAAAAAACAGACATTATCGATAAAAGTCTAATTGCCCATAATCGCTCATTCTTTTTATCACAAATACTTTCTTGCGGAAAACTATAAGAAAGAATAAAGAATTTCTGATTAAAATAGTACAAGTGTATAAAAATTTTGTTAAATTTTTTTAAGTTCAAGTCAATTAATGTAAGTCTAGTCCGATCTTTATGTGAAGAAACTTGTCAACTCTACGAAAACTTGAGCTTTGGATAAACTGGCAATCCTATCCATCTTCTAAACCCGAGAAAGCCTATGTATCAAAAATAATGGTATAAACTACAATAAAAAAAATCATACCTAAGCATTATAAATTGTAAACCAAAACAACTTAAATGCTCAATAACTGTGCTCCAGCTATATCTAATGGTTAGCTCCAATTCTAAACCAAGAGGGTACACATCTTGCAAGTAACTCTGAATTCAATAGTAACCTTAAATTAAAAGGGAAAAAAGCCCTAAGGCAACCTGGCGTACTATCCGGAAAAGAATTTAACCATCTTTTTGGGAAACCTAAATTGTTGCCCCTAATACTATTGTAAACTAAGAGAAATGTCTTAATAAGGCAAAAATTGGACCCTAGTAGATGAAAAACGTAAGGGCACCATTCCGAATTAAATTTTTTGTAATATGAATTACAAATTAACAGTATAATAATGAAAAGGAACTAAAATCTGTCCATTTCTAGCATTTTATTGATTTGTAACCTATACTTGTGTTTGTTTACGTAATAGGTGATTCTGAGCTATACGAATCCATTTGTTACATTACTAATTTATTAAGTTAGTTGCAACTCAGCTTAAGATTAAGTATTATTAAACCCACGATTAATTCAGTTGTAAATCTTTTATATTTTTGCTTAAAGTAAATGAAAGTTAACCACTAAAATTCTTATATTTAATATTACCTCTTACTTCAAATTGGATCTAAAGGGACTTATATTTTCTGGGTAAAATAATGTAGAAAAACAATAAGTAGGATATATTATACTCTAATTATATAGAGCTTTAATAACTAAATTACTATATATTTAATAACCTATAAAATGTATATTTTTAAATATTAATTTTATTAATAAGATACCGTCGATACAATTAAAAAGGGACTATTTATTGGTTCGTTAATATATTTAGTATAATATGTACGAGAACTAAACCTATTTACAGCAAATAGCAAAAATTATATTCATTTTTCCATAATTAATTAAAAAGGTGTTAATTGTGGCATACTTTATAAAAAAAATTCGGTATTATATATAGTATTTTATTGTTAATCCGTAACAAATTATAAAGCAATATTAGAGCCTTATATAATAAACCATTTTTTCAGGGTTTAAGGTTTAAAACTCTTAGTTTTTAATAAAATAGTTTTTAAGCTACTAGAAGGGGGCAGCTTTGTTTAAGCCTTATTCCTGGGGCCATTTGAAAACTCACCGTTAGGCCTGATTAGTTTACCGCAGCAGGGTCTGCAAAATATGTTCTGCGGGTGATAGGACAAGGATGACTTAGTGGAGGCTATACGCAAGGATCTAAAATTCGAGGGGATAGTTTTGAGGTAAAACATCGTGGTAGTGCCATTAATCCTAAAGGGTGCATGGTAGTATGTTGACACCAACCAAACCAACAGCAAAAGAAAAAGAAAAACCATAATTGCAAATCCAGCAAAGCACTAAAGAAAATTTTCAGAAATTGTGTATTCCGCGGGGACATAACCTAATCCCTGTCATCATGAATTAAATCTTCTCTTGGAGTTATGGAATGTAGGCTACTCAAATATACAAAGCTGTATCTCTGAATTTTTTTTTAATCTAACTAAACTATTTAACATGAATCTCAGTCTGGACTGCCAAAGACCCCGTATCTAAAACCATGTAAACACCCTTACCCATTATCTTACGATTATTCAGTGAACTATGCCATAGTCAAACCTCTAGTTGTGCACCTAATCTATATATATGAGGAAGTTGGCAGCCCTTGAGTTGTAACCAATAAGTTTGGGTGCCGATCACCCATCATTAGAGGCTTGCGCCTACCAATTGCCCTTCTACCCGAATTCCTACTCCTGATCCATGTTTTATTTCCTCTACTATACGTGAATTATTCAACCAATCGATTATCTATTTATTTCAAGATATTATGTTAAATTTCATAATGATGTTCGGTGAAAATAAACCTTATTAATCTAGAGTTATGTTTCAAGGAGTAGTTATAACTTACAGGCCTCAGCGGGTATATATATGAAAGGTGTTGACCGTTGAGACTCGGCTAGAATGGTTGTTGGTAGAGATGGAACAGAGGAGTACCTTTTTGCGTAGGGATTAGGGCTAATTGTGGTATTAATGGTTGCAGGAATTAATAGATGTGATTGAAGTTAACCTTGAAGGTTGAATTAGATGATTGGTTGATTCATTGTTTACTACTTTTGTGCTATGGTTATGGATTAAATTAAACCCACCTTTGTTGTTCTGTTATTTATAAATACAGGCCCTTTCATAAACCACCCTGTCTGAATTTATATCCCCTATAAAAAATTTAGGAATATGAAGGCACGCCACCCAAATAGCGAAACACAAAGGGTATTTTCACAATGCCACCGTCCATAATGAGACTAACTAAATATTTTAAATATTAGACATTTATAGGTAGGCGATTAAGTTAGCTACAATAATATGAAGCGAACAATTTTAGGGTTATAGTGCTGTTAATAATTCTTTTTTTAGCGGATTAAACTTCATTGTTGATTTAAAGTATTTTTTTGGGTTGCCCTGTGTATACAAGGAAAGAATATTTCCTCCGTTTATGGTATTTTTTGAAATAACGATACCTTAGAGATAATCTATTGTTATATTTTACAATTTAAAGAGTAGATTATAGAATTATAACAACAATTATACCAGATAAATGTAAAAACCGTTCTCAATAGTCATACCAGGATTATATAACCTAATTATTACAGGTAAAAAGAACTAAATCAAAATAAATATTCGACTTCTCTTTTATGTTACCATCCATAACGATGTCTAGGAATCTGGAATTGACCACCGAAAGATTACGAATAACAATTGAAATTGAATACGCCGTGATGGATAAATAAAACGAATGTAAAGCCAAGAATGCCCTTAATGGTATTCTTTTCAGTAATTCAGATAAGATAAGGGAACTCCCTATGATAATTGGAAAGTTAAATGTGTACCACAATTCCCTAACACAAAGAAAAAATACAACGTAATGGACAATTAGTGCATTAAATTTGAGCTAAACCTCTGTAAGAAAGTATATTAGATCTAGTCCAGGTTCTATCGTATAAACTCTTACCCCTGCGCAACAAAAAGACCACTTGATACATAATCCCGTGTGCTAATCTAATATAATAGAAATCCTTTTCTTAGACCTTGAATAGGTGTAATAAAAGGCATCATTCAAAGTATACTGACAAAGCATGAGCCACTTGAAGAATATGCAACTAATGTTTAATATCTGTAGTTCTAATTATAGTACTCAAAACTAGGGCATAACAGAAAGTTGTTGGTCCCCACTATAAATAAATTATAAAATATAAATTTCTAATTAACTTTAGGAAGTATAGGGTTAAAAAATATTGAAATATACATATAGGACCTTAACTCTAAGGAAAATCCCGCTAAAAACAAATACCACCTCCAAGGGGTGTGGTAAACTCCACGTGTGACCATTAAGTAGTCATTATTCAACCATTAAACGGTGTTTACAGCAAATACCGCGTTCAATTCCCTACAAATAAAAGATATTTGTGTTTTATCATTCTAAATTAATTTAAAATAAAGTATCAAAAATCAAGTTACTAACCCATGTAGTAGTGATACATTTAATATAGAAATAAAAAGAATGAATGAAGCCCTCATTAATGTATAAGTAAGAAATAAAAATAGTAAAACTAGCACTTATTATATTATCGACCCAAATAACCCTACTAATATGAAATAGAAGGAGGTTAAGATGAACTTCATAGAACATATAAGAACTAACATTATACAGTGTTCATTAAATAATACGGCGTAATAAAACGTTCTACATTAGCCTTATGTACAAATAAGATTTTTTATTTTCTTTTTATAGAATCTCAACTTTGATAAACTAACGCTACAGGTACATATTATGTAGTAATGACCATAAAGTATAATCCGTTATACCTCTAGACCTTAATCAAAATCAAATAGTATGAATATTATATGTTTCCTTGTACTATAGTGAAATGTATTAGTACTATTATTAAATACTATGAAAAATTGAAGAATTAATCAA
>JACYFI010000519.1:0-14847 GCA_020975735.1 Ophiocordyceps xuefengensis
GGGCTCCTTCCGTATTTTGATTACCCATTGGCGGATGGAAGGACACTACGCCAGTTTTCCGCCTTTATAACCACGCTGCCATGTCAATGTTTACGGGCGGGTTGGAGGTACATTATTAAATTCGTCATCTCCTTTAATTGAATACAGTAGTCCTGATCTGCTTTTTATGGTTAATGATTGGAGGCAACAATTAACTACTGTGTTTTTAAGCTCCTTGTAGATTATTCAACAAGATATAAAATAAAACATTAAGTTGCTTATTTCACTATGTCTCATCTAGGTATGATGGTTAAGCTATAAGGTTTACTTCTATTAATATGCCCTATATTCCCATTTAAGATACGCTTTCTACAGGATTGTTATACGTTGGGTGCATGTGCTTATATACCGCTTAGTGATAAGATCAAGAACATAAGAAGATTGGGGATTACATGTGAATTCTTACCCTTTAACTTATACAGTGAAAATATTTAATGCTAGTCTTAGTCTAGTGGACTTCCTTTTATGACAGGATTCTATACGTAAAGATTTTTATATTTAAATTCTGCGTATGGTTCAAATAGGTGCTTTAGTAGTATAACTGATGTATTTTATACAGTAATGTAGCGATATTTACCCACTTTTATGCCCAGTAAGAGTTATTATATTTCATACTTTTTTAGCTCATTCTAATGGAACCTCGTAAATTTATTTATAGAATGCACGTAGAAGCCGACTTATTTTTTAAGTTTACCCTCTAGTTATCTTAACTCTATTTTCAATAATTTTGGTTACTGAAACTAAAGATATATTTATGGGGTGTTGGTCTGGGATTTTTACAAATTATATATAATTTTTCACCTTTGCATGAAAATGTTAATAGCACCAGATTTCTGTAACCCCTTCTTTTATTTAAATTATTAACCCCTTTAATATCCCGTATTTTTTAGCTTTTAGCTATTGTATATTCCGGAATTTATACCTAGTGTATTATCAAATTTTCAGATTATCTTATATAAGGCCTACTATAATTAGGTTTTTTCAACCCAAACCGTTTCTTCTAGAATTTTTCTATAATAAAATTTATAAGTTTAATATGACAGTTTTATATGATAGGAGGTCAACAAACAAATATTAGTAAAGGTAGTAAGTATGAGGTAGGTCCCTTATTGGTATGGGAGTAGGTGTTAACAGCAAATAAGAACTAACAGGTTCTAATTTAAATAAAGTGATCGTAACAGATTACGCTCTTTTATATTTCTTATTAGGTAATTTGTATCTTTGACGTATCTATTATATACTTTTCGCCCCACATTGTTTTGAGTTAGTTAACTTAAGTTCATAAGTATCTTGTGGTTTCAGTTCCTAGTAGCTATCATAATTTTATAGTCTATCTAAGTGGACGGGAAGTGTGGTCTATCAGGTTCACATCAAAATAAAAAGATATGATGGCCTAGTGTTCACGCAATTATATCGAAACTAACACTTTGTTATGTATCAGCTACAATCAATAGGTGGTTCTTATCTATAACTTTCTTTCTACCACACCATTTTTTTTATAATCGGTTTAAGGCCGCCCATCTAGCATAATAGTGACTCAGGGAGAACAAGGGGGCTTAATAGTAAGGGAAAAAAAAAGAGGAAATGTCTAAAAATAAGAATCCGCTAACTTTTATTCTGTGACGTCGGGTGCGGAGTAGGTCCAGACAAAACTTTAAAAAAGAATGGAGAATGGAGATTATTATCTTTCCTTAAAAAGATAGTGACAGAAGGTAAGCCGAAGGCCCTGAAAAGAAAGAAGAGTACATAGATCGGGACGCAACTTAACTCATCTGTATGGGTGGTCTGAGGCCGGAATCTCCTCAAGCTGGGGACCCATTGCCACCGCTGTCCCGATTCAAACCTAAGCTGAGCCATTCAGCACCCGCTCCTTCTATGCTCAACTAATGTAGATTCCCAACTGACAGCCGAAAGGACTGCAGAAGGCATCTGGTTTCGGCTGAATAGATTTCTACAATAAATGATTTCTAGTAGAAGACGAATTAGATGATGATCTGTCTGCACAAAGGATCGGATAATGAATGGTGTTCAAAAGGACAAAGGTAAAGGATAGTAAAAAAGCCATGACAATTTACAGATTGACTGTTATTGAAAGATTGTAAAAGAAAAGAGTAAAGGAGTTAGAAAAGAACAATGAATCAAAATTGTACTATTGCTGAAGAGATAAGGAAAGGAAGTCAAAAGGAAAAAACAACGTGATTCAGATCAAAGATAATGATAATGATATAAGTAAAAAATTCAGAAAACTGAGCCTGAGGTAAAAAGTTCACATGTATAGATATGTCCTATGAAAACCAAAAACAGGTGTTGAAAATGCCGGCGTATTACTTCGAGTTTTAGCACGGGGGTAAATTAAATACCTAATTATCTATCCGACGACTGTTTATTTTTGTAACACTTAAAATTTATAAAGTAGCTATAGGGGGGCACAGAGTTAGTTGGTGCTGCTGCACTAGGCTTTATTTGTGTTAAATGCTAAGAAATAACCTTTGCAAAAATTCGCGGTATACATATGTCATATAAGATATAAAGTTTATTGTAAATTTGCATAAGTATATATTAGTTTGCGTTTTTAAGAAAAAAAAATACTTTTTATAGGTCCAGCCCCTTATTTCCAGCCGTAAAAAAAATATAATTAAAAATCAACCAACCGTAGGCGACAAGTGTGGGCGCCTCCCGGTCAGCATAAGCACGCCTATTGAGATTTAATAATAAGACTTGAGTTGTACTACCTTATATTCTAAAATAAAGCATTACGGGTTAAGTTGTTGGTTATGGTATAAGTATCTATTAAATTAATTTTAATTTAATAATAAACAGACGATGAGATTTATTTAAAAAGTCATCCTTTCTAAAATTAGTTAACTACTTTAATATAATCGTTTCATTCGCAAACAACCAATATAAATTGGGCTGATGAATTTGGTTCAATTACTAGGCTTTGTCTAGGGTATACAAACTAATTACAGTGTAAACTTTCTAGCTAATGCATCTATAGCCCTAGTATAAGCTGAACAGCATTCAATCTCTTTGAGCATAATTATGTCGTGACGTATTCAACGAGTTGACTTTTTATTCTTATTTCAACCAGTAATACAGCTTCAGCATTCTTTTTCCTTATGTGTACCTGCACATAGGTAGAGGTTTTACTATTCGCCATCATATAGAGCTCCTTAGAACATTAGCGTTGAGTAATAGAGCTATATCCTTACTTGATGGATACGCTGCCAGGGTTTCTTGGGTGTTACTTTTCAGGAATGCCCAAAAAAATGATATAATTGATAATAGCCAAAATAATTAAAACATCCAACCCAATAAAAAGATATTATATTGCAATCGATATAATCCTAATGAACGAAAATAAAGAAACTTTTTATTAAGATCTAAAGAGTATTTAAGAACCTGTTATTTATTTTGTTATTTAGTGAAGAATTCTGTTCGTAAAAAATATAGCCTTAAGAGAAACTAAAGAGGACTTAGTGGCTATCTTATATGAAGCTTTAAATAAAAAAATTGACTATTTAATATGGATCTGGCTTCTACAGGAAAGAATAAATACTAGGTTGACAAATCATTTAATCCTCTTTAAAGTGGTAGTAAGTCCCTGAACATCAAGTTAATCAATATGGTATACCATAACTTCTGTATTCCATTTTGTTTTAGAGGTATTCTGAAATAGTTAACAAATTAAAACTAAATAAGAATTTATTAAACTTTTAAATGACTTTTATTAAAAGTCTCTTTACCTGATTATATTATATTAACTTGACGCAGGTTGATCCTAGGTTTTGTTATAAAAATCAGGAAGTAACTATAATAAAAAAGTGAAAGCTAAATATGTGAAACAACGTAAGAAATAAAATAGGAGTTAAACAGAAGGAAAAAAACCCTTTGTATAACAATAGCCTCTAGTGTTCGTAGCAATCAGCCTCAAAATAAAAGATGTAAATTTTATACCATGACAAGGGGGATTTTTAAAGATGAAAAAAATTCTAATCGATTATTTGTTAAAATGAACGTTAATACATTCAACTTTAATGGGGAATGTAAATAGGTATGGTTGAAAACAGGCAGAAAGGATTTAAGTTTTGTCACACCTACAAACCTATACAAAAAACGTAAAAGTTTCTAAGTAAATTATTAACAAGGACGTTTATCGATTGATTATATAAAAATAATATGTAAAGTTTTGAACTAAGCCTCGTGAAGGTAATAAAGTTTCGATGTTATTTATTGGCAAAAAAATAAAACTTGCTAAAGCAGAAAATGACCTGACAGGGTCTATTGAAGAAACAATCTAATGAATTTCCATTTGGGCATTACTAGTGAAACGATTAAAATTACTGATTTAGTGATAGATCGGTTCCGGTTCTCCATAGGAATCGCTGACAGGCTGGGGTCCATTAGTAGGTAGCTGGAAACGCTGCTTAATTGCACAGTCGGAACTTTTTATCGTATGATTTTTAGATAATGTAATATTTGACGAAGAAGATCATTACAGCTTTCTTATATAAAAGTAAGTTTGTATGTTTTACCTTTAACGGGTCAAGAGACTTGAGGTGCCTCAGTTAAAACTACACTTAATTAGTGCTATACCTTAATCGGACAAGACGGTAGTTTGAGTCAACGAAAAATACAGTTTTTGCTAATTTTGGCTGCATTGTTTTGATATTTTTTATCAGTATTTGCCTAAACAATAAGGCGAGTAATAAAAACGGCTTTAAACAAGAAATGAAAACATTTGATAAAACAAGATTATATTACCTCTTTCGTCTTTTAAACTTTTTTAAGTAGGCTATAGGATAGGAGGATTTTAGTATTACACAATAACTGGATCCAATAAAGATATATTAACAATAAATTGACTATTTCTTTACACTTTTTAGATGTATTCTTACTATAGAGCATTTCATCTGTTTTTAACTAGGTAGTAAAATAAATATATGAACGGTTTTTGAAAAGCCAATGTAATCTAGTTAATAAATAGACTGAATTTCAAGGAGTATTATTTACCCTTTACTAATCATAATGATATAGTATTCTTTCAACCGAAACTAAGAGTGAATAATTTAATGTAGCAATGCATATATTAAAAAAATAATATAAAACATATACTGAAATTGACCATTTAAAGAAATATAAAGATGGTGTTTTCAAATCTTCCCTTAATATTGCAGTATATTACAAATTAGTTACATTCTTAAATTATGATTAATAGATTTACATGGTCGGAAGTTCATTTTTTTGCTAAAGGTATAATGATGGCTGTTTCAACTTAAAAAAAGAAATGCATAATATGTTATTTGAAGCATTCTTTAAATTATGTGGAATTTAATTACTATAGAAAAAATTAGATACTACTCTAACTACAGTCAAAATTTAGTGTAGTTCGAAGTCTGTTACAACTGTATTTAAATTCTTTTCTTTTAATGGGTTTACATCCCTTTGATAGGGTAAAGTAGCATCCAATACACTAAATGGATACAAATAAATACCTACAAAATAGCACCGTTATAACAAATATAAAATAATAGCCTAAACTGTAATCGGGCTCCTAAAAAAATATTATTTTTTAAAGAGAGCAAAAGGGGAAAATTACCAAGACATTTAATAAAGGATACCTCCCTTAATAAATTTATATTTGTTAGCGGAACTTAATTGGGGTACCTTTACTGCCCAATCAGAGCTCCATAAAATTAGAATTAAGAACCGTTTTACCAACCCGACTAATAAGGTGAGTTTACCAAAAATAAGCTTAATACGAATAACCCCCTAAATTTGAAGTGTGTGCTTGCCTGGAAAGCCGGGCAGGTGAAGCCCGGTTGTCCACACTAAAGCCGCGCTTAAATTTTTTTAAGACGATAGTCTTAAGATATTCTGAAATAGGAATAAGTTATAATCTAAAAATTATATCCATATATTGTCATTAAGAGGTTTGCTCGTAAATAACGCACTTTAACATATTTTTCTTCGCTCATAACTTTGTATTTACTTTTTGTATTGCAGCATTTGTAGCTATGCCATTTTAATTAGCGTGGTGCACGTTCGGGCTGGAGGCTAGTAGAATCCGTGGGGTACCTGGTTTACCCTATGACAGAATACCTTTCGCTTCCTTACTAACTTATTTAAAGATTTAATTACATGATTCATCTTTTATTTTATTTTTAAAGGGTTTGATTTGTTTTACTTATATGCCAAATGTGTTAGGAGATAGTGATATACTAATTAATGGCTAATCCTATTGCAAAAACACCTGCTGTATAGTGTCCAAAAATGATTATTTAGTTACCTTTAGTCTGCTATATTAAGATCTTATTACCCTAATAAAGTTATTAGGGTGGTTATTAGCTCATGTTTTTAGTTTTCGTTATAATTAATTTAAGTACTACCTAAAGTCAGATTTTAGGGTCATACTAAGGTTTCACCAATTCAGACCTATAAGGCAAATATTGTTTCTATGGTATTTTTGTATAAACTTTCTTGATATTAATGCAATTAGGAGCCATAAACATGTTTAGAATAGTCCAAATTTATAGAACTTGGGACAAACAGTAACATTTCTCTATGATTATCTTTTCTTCTTATGTTAGTCTCCTTGTTTTAAGGCATAACAGAAAAATATCTATAGATTAATCAAAATAATTAAGTAATTATAAAATAATTAGATTTCCTAATAGTATAATACTTTGGCTATGGTTTCTTTCTTGTCCTTAGACTAAGCTAGAATAGTCATAATTTAATATAAATATTTTACTTCTGAAACTATAAAAGGATTAGTTTGTCAAAAGTGGGATTTACATTGTAATTGCAAATTCATTGAGTAGTGTGGTTCAATTAATCCCCCATAATCCTTTTACTTGGGATAGATGAAAAGTTTAAATACTTAGAATTCTCTTAAAGTAATTTTTACCTATAATATATTATAATATAGAGTAATTTATAATATATATATTCTATGAAATATGGGAGCCTTGGCGCCTTTTATACTTAGTCTGAGGCATTAAAATGTATCAATGGGTGTATAATTCGAAATTTTTTCTTTAGTGAAGAGCTAAATACGGAATAGTCTTACGCAAAATTGTAAAAATTTGTGTAGGAGTGAATTTTCAAATACATCTCCCATTAGTGACTTATTTTGCTTTTTATTAGTTAGTGACTATGATATACAACTCTATTAAATGTACTCCTCAAAATTATTTATAATTTTTCCAATACCTAAACAAGAAAAGATGTGAACAAAACTAAAAAGAAAGCAAAATATCGGCCGAAAATTTAAGGTCATGAAATATCCTTTGGGTTATGGAAAGATTGATTTCCAGTTTCCACAACCGCTAAAGATATAGGACTTTAGAATACTTAAATATTTGCATTTATTCAGATTATTAGGTACAGCTTTTTACAGTTTCTAATTAAGATATCACACTTGTGGACCAGGGGGTTCATATCATACAATAACCAGTTGTAAAAATAGTATTGTAAAACGCGCTCACGTCCCATCTGATGATTACTTATAGGGTCTATGCCAGCCTTAAGGATAGGTGAGATTGAGTAAATTTCCTATGCCCTTAAAGGTTGGGGGTCCCTGAATATGGCAAAAAGAAAACCAAGGGCCATTTGGAACTAAGAAGCAATAAAACTATTTAGTTGAATAAGGTCCTCCTTTTAGAGCTTATTTTACTAGAAAGAAGAAACAGCAGGCTCGGAAAAAAGGACTAACCAAGCAGAAAAGCCTTTTGGATCCTGACCTCCTTAAACGAAGTTATGGATAAGGATCAACCAAAATCTAGTTAATAAAAATAAATGTGACCTTCTACTTCGCGGCCTTTACGGGAATCTCTACTTAAAATAAAATTTTCCTTTAATTCTTGCAGGATGATTTGAAAGCAAATGGTATATATATAGTGAGTATAACGTCTAAAAATGTGATAGTTATAAATCCCTAACTTTAAACTAATATTATTTTAGCTCTCACATAATAAACCATTCCTTTAAAAAATTTTGGGATTTCATGCTTTATTTTATCAATGTGCCTGGAAAGGCTTAACTAGAAAAAAGATAATGCAAGCCTCTATTGAATATCCATGTTAAAAATAGTGTGATTAACGATTACCTATAAAGCAGATTTAAATTAAGTTCTTATTTTGAGGAATGGTTAAAATAAAAAAAAACAAATCAAAAAGTTTTGTTGTTTCTATCCAAATTGATATAATGTTTAAGTAATAGTTTTTCGTATAGAAGAAAGATAAAATATCTTTACCTGTTCAAAAAGATTCTTTAAGTTAGATCAACAGCTTGCATTTAACAAGAAATTTTTTTATAGATCTAAAGGGGAAAGTTTTATTTACGACAAACCTGATGACTAAATCTATGGGTCATAAAATCTAGAATAGAACCCTACCAAAAGTAAGTAGGTTTTTCACTCTGAAATATAACTTAAGGGTTTAACTAATAAATGTTGAATTTATTGGTGGAAAAATTAACACTAAAACAGACAAAAATCTAAAAGGTTACAGACGTTTTATCTTATTGTATCTTATGGATAAACCATCTCTGATGGTACTGGGATAAAATATTTGATAGATATCATTTTATATGAATTATAAAAATATTGAGATTATTAATGCGGATGGAAAAGAATATTGTAAAAAAAAAACCTTTCGTAGCTATTCGCTGCCTATGCAGCAAAAAAGAGAAACTAAAATTAGTTGTGTAAATAATAGGATGAATGTAAGAGCAACGTTGTTTTAATTGAGGCCTCATTCATTAATTTATAGGCTTTAGGTTGTTCAGGCTCTACCCCTTATTTAGGTATTTTAAAAAGAATGCCGGTAAAAAAAGTGTATAATTTTTTACTTATTCACTTCGACATATTGCACTGCGAAGTTCCCTCGGGCTTGCGCAAAGCCTTGCATATAAAAATGGAAAATAGCGACTGAAAAAATATATAACCTTTTAAATTTTTTCTTAAAAGACCCTTTAAGTAATGTATTATATATGAAATATATAGTTATGAGAACAAATATGCAGGAAACCAGCTAATTTTCTGTTATACAATCGGATCCTCAGAAGACTACCGCGAACCCCCCCTTATACGGGGTAAGCAAAATAGTCCGTTTTAGTAGGGTACATACAGTTTCTTAACTTCGGAAGGATTCCCTAGAATTAAATAACATAAGTTTTGATTTTATACTCCTAGGTTTGAGCCCTATTTAATTTTCTCCGTCTGCTAAATAGAAAAGGTGGCAGCAGGGACAAGGTTTGAACTCTTAATCCTTCTCTGTCAGGATTATCAAGTCATAGCGGACTAGTGTAGACCTTGCATATTTGCCTTTACATTTTGCGGTGTAAGTAGTTATTAGGAGCAAATAAATTCATTCCTTACTATAGCTAATATTGAGGAACACCGGGTTAAGACTACATAATTTAGCTTTGTTATTTGGATGAGCTGGTATATTCACAGCTATGTATATGTTATTATCATTACGCTGTTTTCGCTTGGAAAATATTGTCCAAGCTTAAATTATGCCAATTTTTGCTACGAAAAGAGATATTTGTATTTATTAATTCTTTATCCAGCAGGATGTTTTAATATAATTTTGAATTTATTAAAAATCTTCAGAAGACCTGTACGCCAAAAATTATATGTTACTAAGTCTTATCTTAAATTAACAGATAGATTATTCTTTCTACTGCTATTCGTTTTCGAATGATACTAATAAAAATTGAGTATTAAAAATTTGTTCATACTTTTAGCGGATTTAATTGAAGGGAGATGAGTAACAATAATAGTACCTAAAAAGAAAGATCACCTATCAAGGTCCAATTAATTATTTTTATCCTTCAATTACAAAATAGTATTTTGAGTTCTGAAGAGACTATCCTTAGCATTAATTGACTACCATCTAAATAGCCATGGATCCCTAATTTCCAGAAAAACAGGATTAAATGCGTATAGCTATTACCATACACAAATCTGCAATGGTGTAATCTTGTAACTCATGTTTAAAATGGTAATTACAGACCTCCTAAAAATTTATGCTTCAATCAGGTTAATTGATTGATTAAACCAAAAGAACCTGTTTTAAATATAGGAAAAAAAAAGAAAGATATGAAGAATATCTAAATTTAATGTTGATTAGGAGGGTTTATAGATGCGGACGGCATCTATTTTTCTAGTAAGCCTACTTTGGCCTAGTAATATATTCCTAAAAAAGAATTGTAAAATATGACTTGTCTCAAAAGGCTTAAACGATCCAGGTAATAATGAAGATATTTCTGAATAATTTGATGTTTAATTCGCGGATTTCTTATTTATCCACAGTGAAAAAATTAATTAGAATTGAAATAACCCAAAACCTGAAAAACAGACTTAGACCTACAATTTAATAGTAACTTAAAGTATTCAAACGAATATATTGAGAAAATACCTTTATTTTCTGGAAATATTTACTTATGAAAATTGAAAGAAAAAGTGTTATCCATTTTTGAGCTTTAAAAAGCATAACAGCAACCTAATCTATTAAAAAACTATAGTAGATAATCAAAGTGCTCAGATAATAATAATAGATCAGATTTAATTGAGAACATCGAAAGAATTGTTATAACTTATTAAATCAAAAATATAGTCCCTAAAGCAATATGGTAAAATTTTTGAAGTAATTCTACTTTAAATCTTTGTTTTAATAGGTTTGGTTAATTAACCATGGAGACCTGGTCCTACGTAGATCGAAATGATTTTTGGGTATTACAATGTTATTCTAACCAGATTATGAACTTCAAATACCTTCATTCTTTGCAGTACGCTGGTTGGTGGGACCTAATATTATGCCAACAAAATCTTTTCTTCTAAGATATTTTAACTCGTAAAACTCACAGTAAAAGTCCCCTATCATACTTTTTTGGTTTGTTTTTCTCAGGCAGGACACACCCCATCCTACAAAGTAAAAAAAAAATTAGCTTGAGATTTATTGAACCATGAATGCATGGCCATTGGTCTAGGCTAGCAAGTGAGGCCTAAAGCTCAACAACTTAAGGTTCCAAACATTAATATGATTTGTAAAAGTTATTATTTTTTTTATAACTGTTATCTGCATAGGCGTACCGAATTTTTGATAATTACTTATTTTCGTTCTGTTTTCAAGGGCTTATAGTTTCTGAACAGAAAGCGATTAAAAGGATGCCCAGCGCTATTTTTTTGTTGGGGTGGCCGCGAATGTCCTTGGAAAAGATAAAAATATGAGTAAAGCTATCCTAACATAAAATATTCATATTTCGTTTATTTTTAGGGGCTTATTCCTTTTTTATTTGTCCTAATTGTAACTAATACTATACTGTCGAATTGGTCTAGAATGAAGAAACTGTAATCGAAATTAAGGAGAGTTATGGTGGTATATAGTGGTGAATATTCAACAAATCCAAAATATTAATATTTGCCTCCTTTTTTCAAAGTACTAACCTATACTGGGTTTGCTTGGAACTGTTTGGAGTAGGTATAAAAGCAAGCAATCTTAAAAGTGTTTAAAAATACTTCTTCACTCCCTTAGCTTAGTTAGGTTTATGCGCAAGCAGGAGGCCTTAGCGGGCGGAGGGAATGTTACATACCAGCGTTAAAATACGACAATAGGTGCTTTATATAAAGAAAGATAAATTTCCTTATCCTAATTTCTTATAGGGTCGAATAATACCAATTACTAATAAATGAATAATGGACCCTAGTAGTGCCTTTCAATCCACCTTTTCACCAAGATCATAGATTAACAGTGATGAGTTTATAAGATAAAGCTAATACTGAGTAACATATTTTAATATATATAATTTGAGTCTATATTGAGTTTTTATGTTAAGCAAATGTAATGGATTCTAATAAAATTGGTTGAATATTAAACATATTTAAAAATATTATTTGTGTTGAATAGTGTTTCGCGTTCTTTTATACTTAGAACCCTATCGTTATGTTTAGTAGAATCCAATACTTTTTTTATTTATTAGTTTATTTTTTAAATACGACTTAGGGTATATCAGTTTTTATATATGGGAATTTTTTACATACAATAATATGATTTTGTTAGGAAATTGTATCTTGGAATTGCTAAATCTTAAATAATTCTTAAATTATACCTAATGGAGGCTGGCAGTTTTCACATCGTTTCACTGCAGCCTAAATAAGACTTAAAACCAAAAATTTACATGTGAAATAAATTAGGGAAAGGGTTTCTATTATTAGAAATTAGTATTACGATAAAATAGGAAAAAAAAGGTCAAGGTTAGTGGAAGCTATAATCTTTATTGAGGGCAGATGTATAAAATATATAAGAACCCTTAAAATAAAAAATATTGAAGGGCTGCGTTTTTTTGTTGTGGGTACGGAGCGTGCCTTAGCAAGAAAAAATATAGCTAAAGTCTAATCATCACCTTAGGAGTTTCAGTCAATATTTAATTACTACTACTTGGTAACACTCCTTTAAAAAGAAAAAGCTTAGTCACAAATTGTTAGCAACACTGGGCTGTAAACGGGCACATAATTAATCGCTTTAAGACCAGTTCCGGTACTATTTAAGTGATCGCTAAAGAACGCTCTCACCGGTTTGGTGGCTGAAATGCCGCTCAATTGTACTGTCGAATACTTCCTTATTCATTTAATTATGAGTTGCTATTGTAGGCGATCCATACACACACATGACATAAACATTAAAAGTTTTAATATAGAAGTATTGGATTCTCGGCATCCCCGAGTTTTATATTTAATTACACCAGGTTTCGGGTATAATTAGTACAACAACATCAGTAGGCTCCTGTGAACACCTACTAATTCTTTGCGTTCCATAATATGGTTATACGCTATGAATGTCATAAGCGAATTTCGGATTTATCGTTTGAAGCACCACATGTATACTACTAGTAAAGGACTTGGACCTGGATCAAACTACGGTTGATTCAAGCGGGGTAAAAAATCTTGCTTCAAGTTGCTGGAACTTCTGTAATAAATCAGGCCACGTCAGTGTTTGAAGCTAGGAACCCAACTATATATTTGCAGGAAACACCAGCAAGGGTAACTTTTGCTATTCGTAAATAAGCTAGGCAAATAACCTAAAAATTCTAATGATAAAATATCTAATTTTACCTTGCAATTTCCTGATCATTTTACTCTAAAATAGAACCAATCTTGACAGATAAGGAATTGGGTTATTTCTAGCAGATTCATGAGGGAAAGGGTAAGGTTAGTTTGGGTAAAAGATTGCGATTAGTTTTCACAATCCTGAACTACAAATTTCACCAATATATTTAGTAAAAAAATAGGGTATGGTCGGTATAGATAAAATTGAAGTAAAAAGTGAGTAAAAAGATAGATTTTTGTAAGTATAAACAAGGTTTTGTTCTGTTATCAATTATCTTTAAATAAATGGGTAAATTGTCACTGAATCTAACAAGTAAAGCATCTTGATCCGGCTTAATTTACAGATTAAATATTTGAATATTAGAATTTTACCACCTTTAAAAAGGTTATCTTGAGATAATTTTGGATTGCGGCTGTTTTTCGTAATCTCTTGGGTTTTTCTATTATCTTAACGTTGTTGAAAAATGCTCCAAGAGCATGAAATAGGGGAATAGACTAGAATTAGAGTATTCCTATAAAACAAAGGATAAACGTACCTTCTAGAACTTATACATTATCAAATTTTTTAAAAACGGGGTGGTATTACTCAAGATAGGCTCAGGTACAATGGGTCTATTAATAAAGATCCGATTTTTATCACAACAAGCTCGTATATATTCTTGATTAAGTATCATCTTTGTTGGTTTAAAAATAATGATACAATTTTATAAAATTAAAAAAGATATAGAATGAATTAGAAGAAGGAAGCAATATAGCAAAGGTAACGGTTATTAAAAGAAAATTATAAGTATTAGCAACTAAAGGATCTTCCAGAGGACAAGTACGCAAAGAATTAATAGCACATTATAGAAAAACAAATAAGAACTTTTCTTATGCTCACCAGCTGCTGTTCCTGATTTATTTACTCTTTATTAGGCGGCCAGTAATACATACCACAAACGGGCGCACAAGAATAAGAAGCTAGCCCAAGCGGTAACTCCCGCGCTCCGATTTCTCTGTGGACATCATAAAAAAGTTGAAGCTCCGCTTCTTAGTTTTTTTTATTTTTCCCCATAACCGAAGGGGCCAAACTTTCTTGAGAGATGGGGGAAATAAAGCACGATTAAGTTAGTAGGGGGGATTTCACATTTATCTTTCTTTTTATAGTGAAAGCTTTAACCGTTTTAGCTGGGTCTAGAAATAAAAATTTTACAGGGCATGCCAACACTATTAAGACTAAACATAAATAAAAACAACAGAAAAAATATAGCAACAAAGACATTAAATTAGCTTCCCTTAACAACTTTAAATGTGGCGTATTAGCAATCCTATGCTTTTACCCTCGCTTTATCCTGAGTATTGCATATACCATTTTTTAGGTCTAGGTGTCATGGATCAGTCTGCTAAACGTAGCAGGGTACATGTTTCCATTAGGGGTACAGAATAGATAAGAGGGGATCTAGGGTTAACCATCAGGAATAATGGAAGCATTATTACAATAGAAGCACATGGTTTTCAAAACAATTATAGTGTAACAATTAGGTTATGGGTCTTGTGTTTCCGATAAAAGCTACCCTATTTAGTAAGCTAATCTCATTTATTAATTTTGTACTGTCTTTGGGACTAGAGCCCTTATTTAACAGCGCACCATTCATTAACGCAAGTTCACTCACGGGCATAAAGTTTTTTCTTGGGTTGTGCTAACGTGCTACGCG
>JACYFI010000520.1:0-15773 GCA_020975735.1 Ophiocordyceps xuefengensis
TTTACGGCTTTAAATGTAGATATCAATCTTTACTTATAAGAGTTGTTTAATTTAATTAAAGCTTTACATATTTCCAAATAGTCATAGATCCCCCAAATAGGTAGCAAGAGAGTCTAAAATTCTATTAGGCTTACCATGGTGTATAGGCTGTCCTTCCTTTACTGGTTAACTTACATAGTATCTTGGGGATAATGGTAACAAATGTTTAATGTATGAAGAAATTATCTTTCCTTAAATATACAAAGTATCTAATATTATGTCTTCAGAAGTCAGGGTCATTTTTATTCTATAAACATTTATTACAAAACACCCCCTTATTTCCAATATATTTACTTTACAAGGGTCGTTATATTTCTAAATTACTTGGATTATCAAAATGAATCATTTAGGATAATATGAAAAAATAACTTAAACCGTATTAGTTTTCATGTAAGCAGAGGAATTTAGGTACTCACCTTAGTTCAATTTAAAGGTATTATTTATAGAAGCCTCGCCCTTTCTTGCTAGTCGAAAATTCGTTTTAAGTTTGTGTTATTTGAATTATTATTCATAGTTAATTAAAAAAATAATTATACTGGAAATTATCAGAACGCTGCCGCCTGTAAATAGAGTTCCTCATTAATGGGTCATCATCATTATTTTAATATGAATAAAAAGAGCCGGTACATACACTCCGCCCTAAAATAACTAGTAAATCCAATCCAAACTTATCTAACCCTATGTTAAATTGTATAAAATTTTTATATTTTTTCCTAATAATTAAAAACAAGTATTGATACGGGTAAGTCGAGATTTGAACCTGACATCAATGCGTCGAGTAAAGCAGTAAGTCTAACCATGACCTATATCCCGTTTGGCTCCCAAAGCCCTTTGGCTGTTAATCTATATTATTTATACATTAATAATATCTTTAAAACATAATTAACTAAACTCCATTGATAAAAATAACATTTATAAGCATAAAGAATACCTTGATGTAATTAAAATTAAAAGTATATAACCACCCCTTGTTATCTGGCTTTATTTTTACTTATTTAGGCGTAAGCCAAAATATTGCGTCAATTTAGGCCTTCTTAGTTCACCAATAGCTCACTTATAATTAAGGTAAATATTATTTAATATAGCGCTCCTTGCTTTGGCAGCCCCTTAAAATAAGTTTAGCAGATAATTAAGGGCTGTTGGTTTAGGTTAAACATGAACAATCATGGCAGCATATTTATTTGATTTATACCTAATGGGAAGATTCAAGGAATCGCAACTGAAAACAAGGCAAAATGCAAGTTTACGTTTGTGACAATTAAAGCTCACCCCCTAGAAAGTAGTAATTTTTTATTACATCAATTTTTCCAGCATTTTTGTTTTCTATATTGCATAGCTTGGGCTGAAAACACTACACGTAAAGCTATAGATGTCATTTTATACCTTCCTTGTGCTGTACTTTACTTTTTTGCCCGGCATAGCTTTCGCTCAACACTCCAAGAAAAATCTAGAAGTTGTCCATCCCTACAAAAATATAACATAACCTACTTAATTTATAAGTTTGAAAAATCATCTTGCAGGCTGGTTCTGAATTTTTTACCCGTGCTTCGCTAATAAAGACAGAGCGTTAACGACAGCTACTAAAAATTAAAATTTTTTCAATTTTTCATAGATATAATTATTTAATAAAAGAAAGCAAATATCTTCTATGAAAAGGGGATGATTCCAACCATCCAAATCACCGCCCATTAGTCAAAATGTTGCCTTACCCTATGCATAACCTTTCTTGTTATACTTACATAAGAATCTGTAAAGAGGGATAGGACGAAGGCTAAAAAGAGTTTTTACGAGCTCGATAGGGCCAAATTAATTATATTTTAGGACTTGCAGGGAGGATCGAAATCCTACATTTCAATTGATTGAAAATCATTTGTATTCACCCATTATACTAAAGTCCCCTCACCTGCCCACGGGTAAGACTGAACTTACAACAAAGCAATTCAAGTGCTCTGCTCGCCCATTGGCTTTCACGCGGCTTGCTTAGAGAATCAGAAATTTGAACAGGTGATAAATAAACAAAGACTCATCTTCTCATTAAATTTACATACCCTAAATTAGCTTGATTTATATTCAAGTTTACATAATAACCACTACCCTTTGTCGGCAAGCTACTCTTTTTTTCTAGGAAATGCACTAACATAGGGAGATATGAGGAATCATCGCACCAACAAGAAATGGTGATGCCTTCTTGGTAAGAAAAGACTTCGTATTTACTTCGAAGTATAATATTTTTCAACCATTTAATCTAAAAGGATTTTAACAATTGGTTGCGTGCGCCTTTTTTTCTTTGGCTTATAAGAGGAATAATATACAAGCTCTAAAATTTTGATTATTAGGCAAGCGGTAGTTAGCAACTGATTTAAATAATACTTTAAGGTAACTCTTCAGCGAAATAAATATAATAAGAGTCTTTACCATATTGTCCATTACCACACTTTTTTTTTAATCTCTATTTATTCGTTATGTTAGAAATTGATTCAGCTACTAAACTGATTTTAAACCTTCATTAGAAGCTTGCGCTTTTCATTTTTTTGGTCTTTTTTTTCTATCCATACAAGGCTTGCGCCTAGAAAAATATTAGCAAAAAAAAAAATAGTAAATAATCTGTATCTAAGGGAGTTACATGAACTATTGGGGTACACCCCAGGTTGCTTAAGAACCTCTGATTCTAACCCATTTCAGCATCTTAGACTAACTATATTCAAATTCAAATTCCAAGCATACAGGGCTAAGGGTCTATGGGGGTGAGTCACACTTTTTTTACTGTTATACAAGTATGGCGCTTACCAAATTTAAGTACTAAACCCCCTTTTTTGTGCTTTCATTTGGGTATGCTTAGCGATATTTTCCTTGCACTAGCTAAGCTAGAAAGCACAAAAATCAAAAACTATTTTATATTAATTCATATTATTTTTAAACGTTATTCAATCTTTTAATGCTAGCTCTGAGGGTTATAAAATTTATAGTTATTATAAATCCTCAAGCAACTTTTTATAGGCCCCTGGTTGTATGAAAACATACATCTTTCAATTTTTTTCTTGCGTGTTGACCAATATGCCGCATAAAAAAATACTAAAAAATGTGAAAATTTGTTTTGCATAAAGGAATTTCTGCAGATTTTCTAGCTAGAGCCTTTCAAGAGCATAGAAAAAAGAGCTGCCTAAATTTGAATTAATAATAATAACATTCATCTCTTTTGTGGTGTTTTTCTTTTACTGACTTCCCTGCGTAAGCATACAGGGGGTGTCTTTGTACGGGTGCTTAAACAGGAATTAGAAAACGCTGAAGGCACTCAGGCCCTGCCATGCGGGGAACACGGCTATTTTAACTTATTAGAGAAATTACGAAGACTTATAATATTCCACTCGCCCTATATACCATGCTTGAGCGTGCATAAATCAAATCTCTAAAAACAGATATAATGATCCCTCTGTCTGTGTATTGTATCTATGTCTACCCAACACACCCTTAAATTAAAATACTAAAGCGCAAAAAGTATTCCCTTGTTTTTAACTATCAAGAAAATAAACTTTGGCATCGAAGTAAAAGCGCCTCTAAATCCATTCAAGGAATGCAGATCTGAGTTTAATTACAATATTAAGTTTTGGGGCCAGGGCCCGTCCCAAAATTTGTTTACCCATCTTTAAAGGCTGCAAAAGTAGAAGCTTAAAATAAATACCATGTCCAACTTTGAGCTAATTTTTAACTTTATTAATTCAAAGACGTCCATGTACTTTAAAGACCTGCGAATCAAAAGATTCGTTTAATTGTTGGATACGAGCACTATGTTTACCGATTTAAAAGATATAACCGCCTATACGCGGCTTGGTCTTGCACTACATACCCCCGGAATGAAGCCGGAATTGTTACTGGGTAAACATCAAACCACAGTATAGACTAGACAGGGAATTCGAGCCCGCGGGTGGTAGCATGAACAGAGCTACGTCGTAAATCGCTTGACTACTAAATCTTTTTTATTTAAGAGGTTACAAAAGCAGAGTGCTCAGGAATTGTCCTACCTACTTCTTTGCTGGCCTCTACACTACTATACCTTTTATTTATATTATGTTTTTTTTGTACTGACTCTTGATATTGAAGCAAAGCTCCTAGTGTGTTTATGTACTTTGATTTTGTTATGTAGCTTCTTTAGGTTTAATTTGTTGTTTCTATGGTTTTGTAAATTATCTCGAAAAGATCAAGTGGTACTAAGGAAGCTACGCTTCTGAAGAAGCGAGAAAAATATGCAAACCACTAACCTTAATTCTTTAGGAAGTTCAGGAAGCCAATAAAAATCGCGGAGCCTTTAAAGCTCTGCTACAACAAATAGGTAGGCATAATCTTAAAGTGAAACATGCATTTATTTGAACCTGCAGCCTTTCTCTTCGAGATAGTGCCATGTTGACCTGTAAGGGGTTAAAGCAGGGTAAAAATATAAATGAATTGTATACCTTTGCAAAAAAACAATATCAAGTGAGCTTGCGTTGACTCTATACACGAAAATATTAGCTAAAAGATAACAAGCTTTGCAATAACAAATGATCAAACAGATTGCTAAAATTAATACTCTATGTTAGCCCGGTGCAATACTGCACCTGGCTTCCATGAATTTACAAAACAATTACATTCTTTTATGCTACCAGGATAGGATATATTTATAAAAGTGGAATTTTAAGAGTTAGTACTTTATTCTTTAAAATCTTAAGGATTCGTACGGATCAAAAGCCTTATAAAAATTTCGTTTAATAGTTATATTACGTATACTCTTATAGAAATACTCTTAAGACTAGTTGGTCTGCCTTAGCTTTCAGCACTATTCTTTAAATAACTTAGGCCGATTCCTGCTCGTGACTGTGCTATACATTTGTCTTAGTTCAAAAAAACATCCTTATCGGTTATAATAATACAAGAGATATAAATATACATAACCTTTTCTATATTTTAATTTTAGGCACATAAAAACAAGCGGTAAACCATAGGGTTTAGTAACCTATATTTTAACCCTTATGAGTTAAACTCTTTTGTTACACAATTGCGTACAAAAAGTTTGTTCTTTATTTATTATAATTCCTCTAAGGAGATAGAACCACAATATGGCTCACGATCGTATTTAACCCAGCTCACTTACTTTTATTCGACCTGAACAGGTCGCCACCCTATCATGACGTTCCGGCGCCCATGAGGAATAAGTTAAGCGCTATCGAGGTCCAAAACCCGACGCCTTCAGTTTTAGTACACCTCTTCGCAAGTTATCCTGTTCTACATTGTATTCTGATTATCTATATTCTCATTTTCTTTGCAAAATGGTTCAGCCCTATGTCTTCATTTTTATTTATATATTATAGAAATTTTCCTTAATATTTTAACACTAGTTAAGCACCACTTTCTAAATCCGTATACTTGTATTGAATATATTAAATCCCTTAGTGATTCATTGTTTCCTCTATTCATGGGCAACTCTAAACGAAGTAATGCCCCCACTTATTTTAGACTTATAGCCCGAGCTATCTTATAAAATCTCCTGATTCAGGTTAAAATGGCTTTTTATTCTTCAATAAATTCAGCGCACTTTACATCAAACTTCAAAACCCCTGCTGATTTATACGCTATTTATTTATTGGGTGCGAAGAGAAAATCGCAGAACTTTCTCAATTAATTCCGAGAAATTTTTGTACGAACAAATTCGAACCGCTTGAAAATTGGAATTATTTTAATTTAGTTTCCTTTAAATATTCAACCAATTTATCGGTAAGATTACTTAATACTCATCCATTTAGAGCCTTTCTCGACTGTTTGTTTGAGCAATCCGAAATAAACTAATTGCATTTTGTAATACCCCTGTTTAGATTTCGATTTTTAATATATTGCATATTTTTCAGCCCAAGCCTTGCAAAGGCAAGAAAAATAAAGCAAAAAAAACACTCGAAAAGGAGTAAAGCCAGCTAAGTCACCTTGAATACCTGGTATTTTTTAATTTATATTAGGGCGGTCCTAATCCTCAGAAGTTTATAAGGAGAAAGCCTCCTTTTAGTTCAGTAGTAAGAGCTCATTTAAGTTGGGCCTTAATACTACAATTTGTTGTATTCCCTTAACAGTTAAATGCTTGCTTATTTTTCAATATATGATAAGCATTTGAGCTTGGCCACAAAAAAAGTATTTATATCCTCCCTAATTTTTGTGGGGTGCCTCTAATAGGGGTATCTATGAGAATGAATCCATATACACCAAATCCCTAAAAAGTGCGGATTTTCAAACCTTGCAGCACATTAATCAGTAGCAATTACCTAAACTCCGTCTTTTCAATGCTTTATTATTTATTTTTTCTAATATTAGGCTCTTTATCTTTTTTTAGTGTGCACAGGGCGCGCAAAGTCGCGCAAGCCTAGTGGGATTGAAAGAATTAATCCAGCTAAAAAGCTTTTATTCTTTTTTCCTTCATGACAAACATCCAAACGCATCCGTAAACACCAGGTAAAAGTGTTCAAAGATCGAAGTGTGGGGAAGCTGTAAGTTATTTTGTGAAGAACACATTGTACATTAAGATTTACCCACTGAAATCCAACCTTTTTTCAGCCAAAGCCTCCCCAAGTACGTCGTTTTTGAGGTTATTATAACTGAATAGGATATCATTTGAATTAGAATTTCCTCTAAATAAAACTCTTGAACTAAACCTTTTGAATGGTAATTCTAATTCTTCACTTCCTCCTTTTCATTTAGTGAATAAATCAGTGCGTCCTATGTCTCTATAACGTTAGCTTAATCTACCTCTTAAGTTTCTACATTTTATTCCTCTTATATTTTTATAACCGATAAGGAACTTTATATTGTAAATTAGTGAAATTTAGCTTAGTATTTAGAACAATCACCCTTTAATTAATTTGATGCCGTGGGGCCAGTTATATGGGTTTACCTTTGCGTTCAGGAATAAGGGCAAGAGCCCAGGATAAAAAATATATCAGAGCTGGCAGCCCACAAATCTTTATCCCCTTTACCCCGTAGGATAAGGATAATGTATTAACACAGGGGCGCAGTAAGTATTTAAAGATAGAATTAATTTTAAATATTTTTTTATTTGGTGCCGGGCACTTTAAAATAAATTAATGTTTTTGGAGTTTATGAGTGGTAGACTTTCTATCTCTGCTAGGCTCGGCTGTACCCCTTAATTGGTATAGGCTATATTTTTTTAAGTATTACATGTAAATAAACTCTTTTAATTTATAACTAAACACACTTTCTCCATGAAAATTTCTTTTTTCTTTTTAATTTTAAAGCAAAGACATTTAGTAAAACGATTTTATTATATGCAGATAAGATCTTCACGAATTCTATTATAATTAATATGTCTATTTTTTTTTCTCAGTTAGTTTATAATAATTCTTACTTAAAATAGGTAAAAAATTATTTGTTAATCTTATTTATACTTATTAGGAATACATAAGTCATATTTTTCTTAATCATTTTAAATATATTATTTCAGTATTTACTTAAATAATAATACGTTCTATTTTTTTTCAAATAAGATAGTATGGAATTTTATATATTGAATTAAAAATATTTTTTATTTTATAATTAGAAAGATTTCTTAGGTATGGACGATTCAGTAGAATAAAGTGCAGATTTCATATAGATTATTTTTGATTTTTAGACTAAAAATTTATTGAATATTTGTATTATTCTGACTGGCTGCTCTCGCAAGGGCTGAGGCTTTTATTATTTTTATGCATAGCAACATTTTCCTTTATCTTATAAAATAAAAAAACGTTTATTAAATTTGTGGATTAACCTTTTTATTGTATGTTAAAGTTTCATTTTTTTTTTTTTATCTTGGGCTTTCTCTATTTACAAAAGTATATAAAGGTTATTATTGCTTATTGTTTTTGTAGGTTTTAATTCCGGCGTTACTCACATTCATGCCTTCTTAAACAACATTTCGTCTTCTTTTTACGGTAGTCAATAAATTTTTAGAGCCGTACGAATTTTTATGAAATTTTAGAAAATCATAAATTAATAAATAACTTTTAATTATTTTATTAATATTTATATTTATTAACAGTATATTTTTAAACTATTTTATTATAACAAATAAATATGTTTTTCCATTCCTTTAGAAAAAGAAGGTCAATATTTTATTTTTCAGTATCACCGTTTTTTTTTCTTAATAGGCAATTTCGTCTTAAAGATTATTACTTCAAGTTCTGTTAAATATTTTCATGGATTGTTTTTTGGTGTTGGCAGCCTCTTTTAATACATACGCATTCCCTTATAGGATAGCTTAAGCTAAAGCTGATCTTGAACCTGATCTTGAAGGTTATGGATATTGCAAACCCAGAACAAGGAAGCATAAATGTTATTTTCTTTTTCTTTACATTATTTTATAAATTCCAAAAAATGGTTGGGAGTATTAAAGGATTAATTTTTATTACATAAACTTCACCTTATAGTGGTTGAACGGTTTTATTTACAATAAGTTATGTTAAAAAAAAACTTCGCGTAAAGTTTCACATATTTTGAGGGTAATTCTTGAAATTATTACCCAATTTATGTTTGAATAATTATATTTCTTCTCTTATAGCGTCAGCTTCGTCTTAACAACTAATACAAATTAATAAGCAAGAGTTTAGCATATTTCGTCCTGAATACTTCTAATTGCTCGAAGCATCATGCTGATGATAAAACATTGTAACCCATATCCCGTTACACCTGCTTACTAGCAATAAGGTTCGAAGTAATTTAAGATGAATACTTAGCTTGGTTTTTGTTAGGCTAGGCGGATTTATATAAAATACAAAGCCCTAACCAACTAAAAGTCCACAAGAACAAAAATACTGATAAAAATAGAAATTATTAAAGCGACAAACATCACTAGCGTTAGCTTTTCCAATAATCCAGAATCTTCCTTATGATCTTTGGATCCTATCCCTGCTACGTAACTGTAAGATTGTCAGATATAAACAGTTAAGGCCAGTAGTTTTAACCGTGACTTTTTTAGACTTATTAAAAAACAATAATATTCTTTTTTCACACGGCATGCTGGGTAACCCAAGCCAAGTAAAAAAAATAGCTACTAAAATATTTAGAAACTTTTATTAAAGCTTTCCTAGCATAAAGCCGCAGCCTGAAAATTTACATAATTATTTTCAATTTTCTCTAAATTTCTACATAGCTTAAAATCCTACTAATAAAACCTTAAGGTGATTATTTTAACGTGTTATAATGGCGCTGGAAATATCTGGTTAATCCCTAGTAGAAAAAAAAACATGCAGCCCCAGACAAATATAAAATAATTATATATGATTAAAAAATATTGAGACACTAAAATAGCCACTAAGCAATAATTATTATAAATTATGTAGACAAACCTGTCTTACGTCTTTACCAAGGGTCTGTGGCGCCCACAAATAAACTCGTCCTCCTAGGAGATAGTTCCCACTTACCAAAAGTGTCACTTACTATTTAAAAGATGTAAACTGGTCTTAGGTTGATTTAGTCATTATTAATTATAAAATTGTTCTATAATTAAAATCGTCTTGTTTTGATTTTCATAGCCATAGCTTGCCTAAAAACGCACGAAGCAAAGAAAAAAGACTCAAGTAAAGCCAGATTAATAATAAACTTCTTTTAATAAACCTAGCAACAATTCATTCATATAAAAGATAAAATAAGGATTACTCATAGCACATTCTGTCGAATTAACCTTATAATCTTAAAATTCTCTACATTCTTCTAAATTTAGTGATCAGTAAGCGCTGGCATAGGGGTTTCTCGTACTAATAGGGGTAAGCTGTGATCTGCACAGCTATCCATATTTCACTGATCAAATCAATTAGAGTGACAGTCAGTTGTATCGTTACACCCATTCAAGCTAAGACCGCATTTAACGGCCAAGGCCTATTTCCGCTACCTTAGGACCCTCACGTTAAGGGGCCGCCTTTTTAACCCGGGTGGTTCCTCGACCCCTCAAATAATAGTATAATTTAATTATTCTTGATTAACCAAGACCGGGCTAACGGGCGATTTCAACTTTAATACTTTGTTTTTTTTATCTTTTCATGCAAAAGTGCTGTTGGTTTTTAGTTTAAACAGTCGTACAACATGTCTTTTATGCTCTTTCTTTTTTTTACTTTGAATAAGTAATTCAAAATTATGGCCCTCTAATTCCCGAGAGTCGGTAGCTCAATGTTGCCGAGTTCCTTTTCGCGCAACAAAAATTTAAATACCTTTGAAGGAATAGGCTATGTGGTTACCTAAATTTGGAAGAATAAAAATATAACGGTTTAGGAATTACATTCCCGATTTAATAAAACGCAATTTGCTCTAACCTCCTTATAGATGAACTTTAGAATTCATGAATTCGCTATTTTTAACGTGCGGGAGCCCCTTCATTAAAGTACATTTTCTTTTGCTCACTGAACGAAAAGTAATTTGAAACAGGGTATAAACATTATTTGTTATAGCTGAAGACTTGGTAGTACTTCTTAAAATCTATGAACCTTGTACTGTTAGAGATTGTTTATAAAACTTTAACCCTTTAAAATAATTTGTAAAGCGTTTGAATAGGTAAGCAATATTCTTTATCCTGTTGTATTTAAAAAACACTGTTTTTACTCCTTCAACCTCATATTGCATCCTTTTCTTTTATATATATATTCAAATAACATTCCTTGCCCTTTCTACAAACCTACAAAACTCGTAAGGATATGCGTATATAGCAAAAATCGTCTTTTTAACAGGTTCTTTTCAACCCGGGTCTATTTTTAGGAAAAAAAAGATGAATTGCTTTAAGGCATAGTACCGATAAACTTCTAGAAGCTTTAATATTTGACAATTTAGCTAAATCCCTTCTGTGAGTAAGGATGCTCGCTTTTAATCTTAACTTTCAAGGCTTTGTTCTAAACAACTGAAAATCCTACACAACTTATCTCCAGTAATAAAGGATTAAGCTTTAAAATCTTTTAAAATAATCTCTAAGTCTTATAATAGAAGAAGCTTCATAAAACCCTTCACCTGCGCCCGATCACTTACGCATAGGCTAATCTGCCACTACCATCTAAATATTCCTTTATATGTCCTAAAAAAATTTTATCCCTTTATGTAGAGGAAAATTTGAAAAAAACGAAGCCTTACGGCTTATACGTAAATTTTTTTAAGGATTGTGAATTGTTTTATGAATGGATTATCGGAAGCATTTCCTTTCTTGGTCAGTTTTTTTTTATAAAAAAAAAGAATAAATCCGGATATATAATTTTTAGGATCAAGAATTGATTATTTTATGTATTCTTTATCTGGTGTAAAACAGTATAAACCAGAGTTGGGGAATATTTCTATTGCTAAAAAGTAATATTATTAATTTTTCGTATTTTAAAATTCAATTTCCAACGTTTCCCGAGGGGGGCCTGAGTACAACCCTACAAATATTTTAAAATGTTGAAAAAACCATCTACTCGTTGCTCTTTTACAGCAGTATCTTTCCGTTAACTACTGATTTAGATTCCTCGTATAAACCATTCTTATTACTTAGATTCTTGTCCTAGCTTGTTACCAGTACATCCCAGTGATTGCTGATCCCGCTCACGGACTTCCTTCAAGTAAATTTGGTATAGGAGGCTTTAGGGTGTCCCCGGAGTTGGTCTTAATCACAATGTCGGGGGGGCCTAAATCCCAATATCAAATGATTGCTTAGCTCATTTTACGCCTTCTATTCCTACTAAGCTTTACTTTTTCCAGTTTCCTTATAGTTCGTTTTGTTCATTTTGCTTCTTAGATAACAAAATTATTTTGTTACTAGATATCAAATTATTAACATTTTTCCAGACAGTTTTCAACTAAATGTTGTCCTTTAGATAAAAAAGAAAATTTCTCATGTTTAAATCTTTAGTAGTTATACACTTAGGGTGGAGCCGTTACTGAAATTTTATATCCATAAGCTAAGGCGGAAAATTTTTTTTTGTTACTCATGGTTACCATCCTTCACTTAATGTAAATTTAATTATAGGTCTTTTTAAAAAAAATACAAATCTCCTTATTTATCAAATCCGTCTCTATCCCCAAAGCCTTTATCTGCCTAACATTTAAGTAAATTTCTAATGCTTTAAACTTCAGGCTATGTATTGTAATCATTGCACTATATGTAAACTGGACTACTTATAAAATACATTTTAAGGCCTGACGGCTACACAGCAAGCAATCTGGTATTAAATATTGTATAATAGAACTCAATTCTTTAAATCTAATACAGAACTGTTGTGCAGAATAGCTATTTATAACTGTTGAATATTTAATACTTATTATTCAAGAAAATAATTCCTTGAAAATTGTAATAACTATAACTGTTTAGTCACCCCTAATACTATTATACTGTTAGTCATTTAAATATATAACTGTTGAGCATTAATACTAGTTATTCAATGTTATTAATAGACTTTTCCATTAGTGGTTTTTATGAACTAATTGTACCCAAAATCTTTATACTTTACAGAAACTATGACAGTGAAGTCGTAAGTGTCTTACAAACAAACTTCCGGCCCCCTTCTGATTTGCTAAAATTGTGTCTTATGAAAGTAATCTCGAATGAACGTTCATGACCAAATGGGTGTTCTGGGTAATTTTTTAAACCCGTTAAATTTTGCGTTGCTTCTACTAGCTTTAAACAAGGAGTCTGTTTACGAGGTCATAAAATATGGCTTGCTTCTAAGCTATCTCCTTGTCGAATTTAAATAACAAAACCTTCTTAATTCCACTTAACTTAATAAATTTAGGAACCTTTAACTCCTTTTAGTTTCAGGGGGCTGTTTCCACTTTTGACTCATACGCGGAAACTGCATTATATCAGAATTATTCCGCCCTAATAGTTCATATAATATTTGTGAACTATCCATTTAGACAAACGGTTCTTTACGGGGGCGTAACTTCGTAGCCTACCCCGAATTATCAATACAAAAAATTATTTAAATATAAAATAATTAGTAAGTTTTTAATCTTTAACTCTGAAATACGTAGAACTTTCTAACTATCCTCTTCTATTTCTACAGCTGCTTTTAATAAAACCTAAATCATTCAACCAGTTTTAGTTACAATGTAGAAAAATCTAAATGTTACGTTATCTCAATAGTTTAAAGTCCTAACTGATTTATCTCCGTCTGCATTTTTCAGCCTGTAATATTTGCTAAAGCTTCTTGGCGGCTTAAAGGAATTTGTCTTTTTTTTATAGTTAGTGGTAGCTAAAGATAATTTATCTATTAACTTCTCTGACGAACATTCTTTACCTAAATGTACTCGATGAAATATATTCTTTTATGGCTCTTATTCCTGAAAATAGATTTTAATTAAACTTAACTATGTTTTCATCACTATGTTTAGGCTCGAGTCCTTAATAAAAGAATAACGTTTTTTTAAAATATTATAGTCAGGTCTTAACTATATCCTAATAATGCTGTTCTCTGTTATAAGGTTCTTCCTGGCTTACAATACTCTAAATTTGTAAAGTAAAAATTTAGTATGGGGCCAAAGTGTAATAAAGCAGGCGTGAATTAGGTCTAGGATTTCCTTTGTCGAGCGAAGCGCCCCTTTTCCTATAACTAACACCCTCCTCCTTTTATTGGCAAATAACCCACTATCTACGATAACTATTACCATTGACGTTATTTATTCATTTATTAGATACCTGATTTATTTGTTGTTTCCTAATAATATTTGGAATTTTTTTGCTGGCCTGGCCTTCGCAGCAGCACAAAATTGCAATATATAACTTTTTATAGGTATGATTGAAGATTGGTCTGTAGATTGTTAATATTATTCCTCATAATTTTTTGTTTTTTGTAAACTAAATTATTTTTTAACTCTAAAGTTAATTTATTGAGAAGACATTAAAATAATTATTTTTATTTGTCATTGCTATTCTTGACGAATGGAAGGCCTGACGTATATCTTAAGCTAATAATTATTATACACTATAAGTTAATAACGCGAAACCCCAACATTTAAGTCATGGAACGCCACACTAAAGTCTGGCTGCGAGATAATCCATTGTTTATTAATATGATTTTCCGTTACCCAAGAGGCCATTACCTGAGCCATAAGCATAGTGATTACTAGTTCATTACCCAGGTGTATGAGAGCTTTAGGACGTTCCCGCGATTTTTTGATGGTTACTGCAGAGGTCACCCTTCACAAAAGGCTGTACTTCAACCTTATCATCTATTGTCTGCATACATTTTCATGATATATCTTTGCCATTCCGAGTCTACATTCCCCCATGGATAAAACTTCAGATCCCCCCAATTTGTCACAATAATAACAACGCTTTAGCACACTTCTTGCTGAAAATTAAAATTACTGTACGCTAAGACTATTTAGTAAGATGCTAACTATTTAGCGTTGGCAGGGAAACAAAAGTCTCTTCTTTATACGAAAATTTTATAATGTATATAGAACATATATAAAATGGGCAAAAACGGCTCTGGTAAGCTGAAGTCGCCCTGCGATCTCTAATTAAATAGTTATTACTATATATACTTATTTTATCCGTTAGCCAATAATAATACTACTTTTCTTAAATAAAGGAAATTTTTTTTATTAGTTCTTTCCACTTCTGTTAAAGCTTTAGCTACTGTGGTTCTACGGTCACCCTTGTGTTTAGCCTGCTGCTGTTAAATTTATCAAAAGATTTACTTCTATCCTTAGTATCAGTATTAAAAAGATCGAACCTTTTAACACCTATAAGGGGCTTTAGCTGAATTAGCCTACTCTATATGCGCCGTTGGTTATTTTCTGGAAAGTTTTACATACCTTGTCGCTTAGTAGATATTTTATCTCTATGTTACTTGTGGTAAATAATTCTTCCTGTCTGGCCTCATAGTTACGAAATTTGATTCTAGCTCTCATTAAGTATACTCCTTCTCTAAAAAACTTGTTAAGTTTCTTCCTGTATGTTTATGAGGCCCCTAAAAAGAATATGGCCTTTTCTAGTACGGTTATATTTGTGAGTTTCAAAGCTAGATAGTAATTTGATCTCTTTATAACCCCTTGATATTCTTTATCAAGTAATATATTCAAAATCAATAAACTGAAAGTTATATATCGATTATTTTTAGAAAAGAGCGAGCTTGCGCATCGTGAAGAAGGTTTTCGTAAAAGTTAATATGCGTTAACACTATAATATTTATTAAACAATCTATTAGTTAAAATTTATAGAGCTACCATATCCCCTCCGGGGAATTAGTGAAATTTATTAAAATTAATATTATTAATTCCGAGGCACATATTATACACCCCTTATTCTATTCTACTCCCGGAGGGAATTAGGGCGAAGCCCCATCAGTTAATATTTTGAATTTTATCCAGATAACTAAGTTATTATATGTATTCCGGGTGGTCATACCCTGTAGGTAATATCTTTTTTTTCATGATGAGCTTTGAGCACCTTAATATTTCTGTTATTCAATCTTTAAAAGAACTAACTCTTTTTTATCTTAATGCCTAATAGTTTGGCTAATAATAAAATGTGTTAACCCCAAAAGGTACCTCTTCTTAATTGCTGCCTAAATATCTACTTATCCCATGTCCAGAGATCAATAGCAAATGCTTAAAGCAAAGTTTTATTTTATATTTTAATTACTAATTTTATTACTTTCTCTCATTAAAACACCTAATCACAATAAAAGAACCTAGTTGAAGCTTAATTTCGTATTTTATCTATTCCTGTATCCTTTGGAATAATGGTCTGACTTATCTTAAGCCTA
>JACYFI010000522.1:0-15350 GCA_020975735.1 Ophiocordyceps xuefengensis
ATGAAACATGGTGGTATGAGTAGTATCTTTTTTCTATTGTATTTAAAATACTAATTTAAATGCTTTCAAATAAATTATTATTGCCAAATTCTTTTGTTTAATTGAAACAGCCATGATATAATTGCTTTAACCAAGAATGAACCTTCAGAGCATGTACATCCTTTATCTCAATTATTTTGAAGGAAAATGTAACGATGGTGAATCTTGCACTATAAGGAAAGTTTACACACTCTTTAATTATTATCTTGGAGGTATTCAAGTATATGTTTTAATATTATTTTGTAATATATGTCATAGCTACATTCAAATTGATTTACTCTAGTTTTGACCGGTTAAGTAGAATATACGCATTACTGATAATTAGTGACAAGGGGAAAAATACTTCTTCGTAATTCAGTTCTATTTAATAACTAGTTTTTTACATGTTGGTGCTTTTCAAATTCTTTATATAATATTTCTTACCTGTATTAAAAACCAGAAGAAATTACTCTAATGTAAAATAGCCATCTGAAGGTTAAACAACAATTAAGTCAATTTTTATGTTTTATTCCTTTTAGTTGTCCGAGTGTTTATTTGTATTAACCATCTTGCCCATCTATTAGCTTACTAAAAAAGCCTAACAAAAGCGAAGGGAACTGGTTAATATAATCTTTTGTATCAATTGGTTGTTACTTCTTTTTTTTAAGGCGTTTTGATGTACATCGCCCATTGTTGGCAATACCTGGTAAAAAAATTATCCAAACCAATAGCGGGCCAAATTAACTAAAGACGATTTTCGATTGACTCAACTATCGTCCTTTGTCCATTCAAGTGTATGCACTTATTTAAGATAGATTTATAAACTTGGCAGACCTCCATGGTTCATTGACCATAAGTAAAAACACAACAAAACTTTAACTCTTTATATTAAAAAGCTGTATACTTTCTGGGCGAATATTTACATTTACTAACAAATCATTGATAAAAAGTTCCGACTGTGCAATTAGAGCAAGAGGTTTCGCTTACTACCTAGTGACCGCCTGTCGCGATTCTAATTGATAGAACCGACGATCCTCCGTGTATAACAAAAATAAGGTATACTTTTAATCCGGTTATTCACTTGTATTGACAAAGAAATTAATAGATTTTCTTCATGAACCTGTTCAGAGTCAAATTCTGCCTTAACTTTTATTTTTTTCGTAAAAAATTAATAAAACTTTAGTACTCATAGGCTATAACTATAATAATATTTATATAATCAAACCAATTAAACGTCCTTTTAATTAAATTACTAGAATTTGAATAGTAGTTCTTTGTATAGGTTTTAGTTGGAACAGATTAAAGCTTCTGCTGGTTTCAACTTAATACATTTAAATTCACATAAACTATATTATTTAAGTTGTTTTAACAATAATTGATTAGAAAGTTTCTTTTTCAATATTTAATAATCCCCTGTTTTGTGAAAAATTACACTGCTTTTCATTTTTAAGAGGCTGGATTTGTCTCTAGACTTCTATTGTTTTATACAATGGTATTACCCCAGTTGAATCTGCCTATTTGGTTTTTCTACGGGTTGGTTCCACTCATATTTAGCCTTCATTTTTACTTCTAGTTACTTCTGTATGTTTATAACCAAAACCTTAGAATTCCCGCAGTGCTTCTCGTTAATATATTAATAATGCAGGTAAAAGGAGACTTTATCTAAAAGTCTTCTAAGTTAATATTTCTTTATTATTTCTTGGATTAACTATTGTAGGATAAATAACTCTAAAATACATGAAATAACAAAGAGTATGTTACCATCATTATTCACTTGAATTGTTTTGAATTTACTACCACTTAAAATAGATTAATGATTGTGTGAAAACCTAGGAATTTTATTTTCCCTCTAGAAGGCAATCCTAATCAATAATTAATTCAAAGTTTATTTTATTTAAATATATAAATAACACTAATGTCCTTTAGTTTCTTTACCTCATGTTATTTTTACGGACAGAATCTTACACCTAAATTAAACATAAATAAAATACCAGACGAGGTTTAATATTTTTAGATTCCTAAAAAGTTATTTATTTTCTCATTCGGATATATATGGGATTGCAGAAGTAATAATATTTATCTGCTGATGGGTTTTTTATTATTTTGCTATTATAAATATTATAAAATCATTTTGGGCTAATTTTAAAAGTAAGCCCAAGAAACCTGTACGTATCCAAAGGGAAAGGATTTAGGCCTCCTATTTCCAACTAAAATGTCCTATAGCGAGCCTAATATAGGGTAATTAAAAAATCCTCTACCTATTTTGCAGGTACCTAAAGAAAAAGCACAATGCTCAAGCTATCTTTACTGTTACGATGAACAAATAAGTCAACGTTGAAACGTCAACGCCCATAAATGCTAAACAGAATTGAATGCCTTCAGCTCATCTACTAGGAGTTATAATGGCAAACGTAACAGTAACAACGCTGTAATTATTTGTATCCCTAGACAAGAAGCCTAAGATATGGAACCCAAAATTTTCATAGGATAAATTATCATTGGTGGGTTGCGAATATCGACTATATTAAGTGTTGACTTAATTGTTAAGAAAGGATAGTTTTAATAATCTCATAGTTGTTATTTTTAAGATTAAATAAATTAATAAGAATACTTATACAAATAACACTAACCTAATCGTTATGACCGTTTATTTAGTATAATAGGGTAGTACCATTAAAGTCTCTGCATTAATATCCTCATAGTGCGTTGCTTAATGCGACGCGGAGGCCGTAAACTTGGTCCCGCCTAACTGGATTGGTTCATTTAATTATTTTTAGGCTGGTTTAGTAGCTGTTAAAAAGTTATTAATTTCTTTTTCTGAAACGCAAACGTAATAAGTAATACTTATATGCAATTTCATAAATTTTATACTTATATCAAATGTATGTACTCATGCAAAGTTTGCAATCTTTATTTCTTGCATTTTAAACAAATAAAAAGCCTTAGTGGCAGCAGCCTACTAACTTCTTGTGCCACCTATAAGTATACTTAACATATAAGTTACAAAATGATAACATGTCGGATAGATAATAGGGTTTAGTCGAACTCCCCCGGTCTAACTCCAATATATCAGGCATTTCACATGTTGCTTCAATCCATAATCGGTACATCGACCCATTTTTACCCCAGACTGCAGTTTTCTGAAATTCTATTTATCTTTGTAAAATCAACTTCTATCTGAATCTGAACACATTTTGTGTTTTGACTCCCTTACTTTATCTCTTCAGCTAAATAGTACATTTGATCCATTTTTTTCTTTTCCTAACCTCCTTTACCTTTTGTTCTTTTCATCCTTCATTAAAGTATTCTGTACCATTTTTTCGCTTTTCTACTCCCTTTACCTTTGTTCTTTTACATCTTCTTTTCTGATTCCTTTGATATGCAGCAGCAACCATCTATCTATCTGTGCTTCTACAAGAATATTTATCTGGAAAATTCTTAGTAGCGATACCAGAAGGTTCTCAGTTCATGTCGGGCAGTTGGGAACTACAATGGGAGAGCCATAAAGACGGGGCTGATGGTCCCAGCCTTGGGTTGAACGGGACAGGTGCAGATGTTCCCAGCTTAGGGATTGCGCCTGCAGACCCCCTTCAGATTGAGTTTAAGTGTGCGTTCCGATCTTGTACTCTTCCTTTGCGTTCAGGCTTTCTGCTACTCTTCCCTTGTCGTGCTAGCTTTCTAAAGGAAGATAATAATCTGCATTCTCCATCTTTTTACAAGTTTGCTCTGGATTCCTACTCGTCACCCGAACGTTACAAATAAAAACGTTGGGTCTAATTTGACATTCTCTGTTCATTTTTTTCCTATCATAAGCCGTCCTTGTTTACCCTGATCCACATTATGTTAGATGGGCGGTCCTAACGATAAGAAAAAGGTGGTGGTGAGAGAAATGGTTCTTATATACAAGCAACCCAACCTATTTGGTTGAAGTATATACATAAACAAGGTTTTGGGTTTCATATAATTTCGTGAGACTACCTTAGACCCGAATCCAGATTTTTTTTTGCAATGAAGCGCCCTGATAGCCCCAACACTTTGCCTCGTCACTTAATAAACTAAAAATTTATGGAGTAGTAGAGAACTGATACACAAATTACTATAACTGAAGTTAACCTAAATAAACAAAGATTGTTGGTGCGAGAGAAGATATATAGATCGTAAAAAAACAAAACTTATAGATAAACAGGGAGCCGTTTAATCTGTTACGCACCTCCTTTAACTTAATTGAGAAAATTGTTTTTACTATTGTTTTAAACCCTACTCCCAACCATAAAGGACCTACTCATTCTATTTTACTCCTTTATCTAATACTTTAGTGTTGTGGACTCCTATATCTAAAACTGTATTGACGTATAAATTGTATTATAGGAAAAGTTCTAGTAAGAAAACGTGGTGACAAATAAACCAAATATATAGTAGCCTAAACTATGAAATTTGGTAATTTGATATAGCACTAGGTTAATTTCAGGGATATACATACTAAAGCTTGAGAAATAATACTGTTGAATATTAAAGGTATAAATTTAATAAAGAGGCGATACAGCAAACTCTGTGTCTTTCTACATAATTTCTGCGATAGGGTTGAACTAAATGGTACTATTACTGGGTAAAGATCCAGTCCCTAAAACCAATAATTATCTTAAGTAGTAACTCCTAAAATATTTGAGAAAGATAGAGCTAAGATCAACTAAGGGTTAAACTTAAGAATATGTCGGCCTTCATGGTGCATTTTTATATAATTTACCGGGTTCTCATTAGATTGCTAAAAAGTTAGAATATATAACTTTTAACGAATATAGTGTAGTAAATATTCGCACCTTTACGCTAACAATACACCGTTAAACCTACTAAAGCATATTGACTTAACAGATTCTAAATAAAAATCTTTTACTGATAGAAATCCTGTCATAAAAAGGGAAAGCCACTAGACTAAGACTAGCAATTTAATAAACGTGTAGAAGTTAAAGGTAAAAAGTCACAATTAATCCACCATATCTACTTAAGTCTTGATTATCAATACAGCGTGATTACGAAGCCACTGCGCCCAAAGGGTAATAACAAGCCTTCTGAGAAGCGTGATTTAATTAGCAATGGAATATAGGCACTAATTATAAAAGGAAGATTAAACCTTACTATAACCATCATAACTAATTCGAAGCTAGTCGGAATAAAGCATTATTTTTTTATCTTTGTTGGGAAAATAATCCTACAGAGATGCTAAAACACAGGTAGTTTATGCCTAATTCATAAACATAAAAGTATCACTAGTACTGCTGTATTTCAATTAAAAAGGGTAGATGAACGATTTAATAAATATACACCGGCCGTACATTGATGGCAGCCGTGTATTAAACCGGCGAAACTGGGCGTAGTCCTTCCACCGGCCATGGCCTACAAATTCAAATATGGAGTAACCTTACTTGTGAACTCTTAGCCCATAGCTCGATTAATAAGACAATAATACCTATTTAAATCAGTAATAACATTTTCGTTGGTAAGGAGCTATTGAGAATAATACATTATAATCTAAAATCTACCTAAAACGGATCATAACTATGTTGAACCAAGCCACATACTATTTGTATAAACAGCATCTACCAACTCATTAGTTAAAAATTGCCGCTGAAAAGAACTTTTGGATTACCTGGAATTACTAAGTAAATCAAAAACTTAAACTACAAGGTATGTGAAACGAAAACCCCCACACACGTTCTTTCACCTCTACAAAACTACAACAGGTATTATCTTGTTCAGTCACTGTGGATAATCTCAGTCAAAGTACACAGCCTTATAAACTAGCCTTTAAAGATCTTTGCAATTATGCTTTTTTAAATCAAATTTATCCCCTACATTATATTTAATTGGGTGTTTGATATCTAAAAATTGGTTATTTATCTAAAACTTGCTACCTATAATTCTATAACCGAGATTTGAAATCTTCTTAATGAATTTATACCTTCAACTCCCGTAAGATTGAGCAACGTTAATCATTAAAATTGTGAATTTTATCATCTAATCAAGATAGAATCATAAAGTTTTATTACCTATATGGGTTTTTTTTAAAAAAATGTGAACATTATTTGGTAATAATCAGCCAAAGTCAACTAAATGTGAAAACTAATTCGCAGATTTCCTCCCGTATTGTATATATTTCGTGATCCCCTTAAATATTTCAGATCTATTTTCTCCATTAAACTAAGGATCTCTACTTTTTGAGATATTCTAATCCAATTTGTACTTCGATAACCTAATTTACTAGTTGTTGAGGGCATCGACCATAGCAAAATTTTTCCCCTGCACTAAACAAATCCTGAAATTAATCGGGTCTAATAGATTAACATCTTATCAAAATTTTATTCAAGTCTTTCACAAGGAGTATACCGGTGGCAAACTCTGCCTTTTAACGTCGTTGCAGACTAAACCTTATATTCATTGATGCTTTTAATTTTTCCGCTTTTGAAATTTAAACCTCGACAGTAATGATAGCTTTATTTATTTTTACAATTTTTACGCTTTTTTAAAGACAATTAATATAATCACCGTGTCCGCTTTTTTTAGTTAATAACGATATTTTTTCTAAATTAAATAAATAGGTTACTTTAAATCTCGCAAATTGGAAATCTAGTGGATATTAACTATCTTCCCTCCGGTTTTAGAGCCTTAGTAGTTATAGAACCGAACACCACCTAAGTATTGGTTGTAAATAGATATAATAGTTAAGATCCTTTTTATGTAGACCTAATTGAAAGTTTTTAATTGAACACGTCAACCTAATAAATGTTTTTTTCTATCACTATTATACTAATGAACCCTACCGTCAATTAACAGGAATCAGACTTAGGGTTTCATCAACTGTAGAATTAAGGAATGAATATTTTTTTAATCCGAATTCGTTTTTAGTGGGCACTGTTGAAAATTATTAGGTTTCAAACCCGTTGTTGCTGTTGAAACCGGAGGTCGGTAAAAATCCCGTTTCTTTCAAACCCCATAAGAGTAACAACCTTTAATAGGCGGAGACTACTTCTGGTTAATCGAACAACTGCGCTACCTTCTTTATGCCATGCTCTTTACCAGCAATTACTGTTTTTCGGTATTTGTTCATTGATCCCGCGATTGTCCATTTTTTTTTTGTCCACTCATCTTGAGGCTTGTTTACCGTACCTGAGTAATTGACTTAAGCCACCAATAGTTTTTTCAAATTATAGGCTTGGTACCCTTACAGCTTCTACGGAATTCATCCCCCGGAGTTTGACAGTTTATCCCATAGACAACCCTTTTCCCCTGGGTGTCCTCGAGGATATGGCTCCATGATGATCCTATTGAATGAATGAACTAAGGATACTTTCATTAATAAATACAGGTATTAACATAGACTAAGCTGGCTAACTAATCCGTATTTTGAGAAAAAATTCATGGACCATATATATGATCACTATGAACATTAAAATAAGTTATTAGGACTACAGATTAATTATTTTCATCCTACTTCCAAAAAAAAATCCAAATAAGTAGCTAAATTTGGTTGGATTTGAAATTATACTACGCTACTTAATTAAACGACTGATCCTGACCACCAACTTTTCATCACAAAAAAGCCGGAAAAATATCACCCTGTAAATGGTAACAACAATAATACGCTTAAATACATTATATATATTCTATAATGCAATATTTCCTCTTAAGTCTATAAAAAGTGCAACGTCAGAATGCTAGGCTCAATAGCAGATTCTTGCGTCCCTGTGATCTTCTTGATGTAGATGGCTACCGTTTGTCACTATAATATCGTCAAGGTTTAATAAGAATTCCAATATAGGAATGTTATAGATCAAAGCATTTTTTTATAGGAAAATACATCTAAATATTATGTTTTTTCTATTAAAATACGGAATCCTAAGATCCTATTAAAAAAAGGGTTCTAAGGTTAAACTCATTTTTTATCTTTAATTATAAATTTATTATTATGTTATACGCTAAAAATACATTATATATATTATTTTAGTCATTATAATGAAAGGGAGCATTGTAGATTTTGACTACAAATCTCTTTATGTCCAGTAGCTCATGTTATTACCTTAATACCATATACCCCTTAGTATGAGCTTGCACTAGGGCTTGGGGATGGGTAGAAGACTTCTGACCCTAAAAACCCCTCCCCCCCGCACCCGGGGATAAGGAAAAATAAAATATACAGGACCCCAAACCAGTAAAAAATTTACTAAATTGACATGTATAATAAGTTTAGCATTATGTAGTCAATGATAACAATTTTTCTCTAGTTGACTAGAATTCTATAACAATAGCATAGAATGTTAATATTCCACCATATTTGCTGAAACTACTGACCATAAAAATGACTCCTCGCTATTAATAAAAACTGATAAACTTATTTAGGTCTACCAGGGCTTATGGCACTCGACATTTTTACCCATGAAAGGGCAAGCAGAAAGAGATGTATACATCCCTGATGTTTAACACATCAAGTATATGTTAAAAACCTCAGGTACCTATAACCTTGTATCTCTCCTAACAAGCTTAGAATCTCCTTGTACCTCAATCAAGAATGTCTCGGTACCTATATATGAATAAATTTCTATAAATCTTCAATTAATGAAAGTCTTATAAAAATAGGATACTGGTAACTCAGTAAATCATTGGTGCGACTTTCTGCTAAATGTTCATTGAGGATCACTTTTAATTCATCATTTAAAGTAAATAATTTAAAAGCTATGAAGAGGCTTAAGTATATATAACTGCAGGGTGTTTAGGTCAAATCAACTCGAATTAAAGCCTATAAAATGTCATGTGTTGTCTCAATAATTGGGACTATATTATTACCTTTAATAAGGTTTTCACGTGGTACGTCTCTAGGGAATTTTATATTTCCTGTGATTGTGACATGTTACATCCATTAAGATGTGTCAACTATATTAAAGTAACTTTTAAGCTTTAAGAGTATCCGAGCAATATAAGGCTGAGATTTTTATTTCATTAGTTTATGTAGAGCTTAAGATTTTTTGAACCTGAAAATTTATATTCCTCTTTGAGTTTCCCCTGAAGTTTCTATTATCTTAATATATTATTCCACTATTTATATCTATAAAATTACCAGTTCCTTTAGCTGCAATACAAAACTAACCTATCAATTTTAAATCCTTTAGTGAACACTTTTCCCAATATGTATATCGATCACCTTCTTACTGGCCCGCATTTTTTAAACTAGTACTTCAGAATGAATTCTACAAAGCTTTTTTTGTCGCGTTTAACTCAAATGCGATCATTATGATTTTTCCAATATAAGCGGATAAATTATACTTTTTACTTTTCTTAAACTCATGTATATTTTTAGTTTCTTCTGGAGGGCAGTACGACCGAAAAAGCCCTATAGATCCTTCTCATAAATATTCCTTTTAAAAGAACATACTAACTTCCGCATTAGTGTTGTTCGGAGAGTATGTTCAAGGGAACTTCCAGCTACTTTTAGTATGTTATATTTCAGGATTATAAGTTTATCCAAGGGTAAATGTTCTTCCGTAGAAAGAGCAAATCAGAAATTTCACAGTTATTCTAATATTGTGACAGGAAAAATTAAATCCCATTTATTAATTTGATATGCTCTTAATTATTAAACTATCAATGTAGTTTTTAAATAACTAAAGATTAATATTCTTTTTGAAATCTTATAATAGGTAGGGTACTTTAGACTGGGACCTAATAAAATATCACGATTTGTAAATTTATGTAGTTAACATATAAGAACCCCTATATTATGTTTATTCTCCTTTTAAAAATTCCTTCTAAGCTAAAAGCATTCTAGATACACTTTTACGAGGCTGGGTTATTTAATTAACAGGGTTTATAACTGACGAAGTACTCTAAATTACGTATAAACTAACGAAGAAATTTTACATTGTGTCACAAATTCTTACCACACTTTTGAAAGGCACTTTTCTCTCCATGGTTTAAATATCTTGTGTCATTAGTGCATCTGGGAAGTTTTTTATATAGAATACGGAGTATCATCCACACTCAAAAAAAATTAACACTAAAATAAGTAACATGATGTTATCTGTGACCTCAACTAACCATTCCAATTTGGTGGAGTAGTGCCTAGCCTTTGGAATCAAATATAAACGTAAGCGTAGGCGGCCGTTCTAAGTAATCTAATAAATTCTCTTTAGGTAAATTTTCTCAGTTTGGTTTAAAAATCCCTATACTAATTTTTCTAATAAATAGATTGTTTTTTTGCTTTAAAACACATCACTACCCCCATCTTTATACACCATATCAGCGTTATATACAGTTTACGTATAACCCAAACAAATTAAGCTACTATATCTAATAACATAATGCATTCATTAAAGCGACATTTAACGCAGTTGCTTTCTTGAGATAAGCACAAACCTAAATTTAGTAAGGAGAATAAATTAGTTTGTTTTATGGAAGGTTTTCTAGCTACACCTAATTATTACAACAACCCACACCTACCTCCCTAGTCCTACTCCGTTGCTGCCTAAATACAACCCTGTTGCCAACTGACACCTTATTTATTTTTTGAAAGATAGATCCCGGAAAAATTGGCCTTTTTCATATAATCTCTTTAAACAGAACGTTCTCTATACCTCTTTTGCCCCCTAAAAAGTCTTATTCATTATTTATGAACGCCGGACTGTGACGAAGTATGCATGCACTAGCCCTAATAAATTGGAGGTTTAGGCATAATTAGTTTTCTTTGAGGCGTAGAAATAGATAATTGTGGCCTTGTAAGTCATGTGATTTAGTTTGTGTGGAAGAAAAGGCATTTACGTTTACTTATTTCTCGTATAGAAATATTTACCAAATTTATCTTTGATTTTATAAGCAATAATAAAAGATTTGTCACCTATCAAATTTTTTATGCATTTTACCTAATTCAAATAACCCAGCATCCTGGCCAGTCAAATACCTGTAAATAAAGTACTTATTATTAAACCCCATAATATCCCAATTTTTCATATGCCACTAAAGACCAAAAGGAAAAATTACCAGAATTTCTAAATCTATAAAAAAAGATTTATAAAGCAAAAAATAAAGAATTTTTACAACAAATTGAGTTTCTATTTTGAGCCTAAAAAACTATAGAATCCACACCGAATATAGAGTTATTTCTCTTGGTAAGGGTTTGTGTGTGGACAAATATACAAATTAAGAGCTTCAAAATAAATATTGTAACTAATTGGCGCAACAATAAAAAATAAAAATCTACTACTCATTTTACCATTAAAAAAAAATTTGTACCAATTAAGGTTAAGCCCCCAAATTTTCAGCCATCTTCTTATTAATAAAATAAAAATAATAAAGTGAATTTGTAATGTTAGACAGGATTATACAAGAGATTGGAACATTGATATTAGCTATAATTATTATATTTTTAAAACTTAAATTCTGTCGGTGGACCGGTGGTCCAGCAGAAATTGTTTTATTCCATAATAGCCGAGATAAACATTTACCTCTGATTAGTACGCACTTTTAATTAAACTTAAATTTTTCTAATTAAAGTAGTAATTTTATGTCCCGGTAACCTGAAAAATACATTTCTGTCTCACCTAATTACTTTAAAAGACAGTACACAGCACTATAACCACTGTAATATAGCGAATTAATAGATAAGCATATTAAAACCTTTATCTAAGCTGCACTTAATTACCCATTTTGCTTTACCATCAGAATCCTATTAAGGAGGTACACTTCAAAATGACAAAATAGTAATAGCTAACTTAAAGCTAAAAACAAATTAAATATAAAATAACCTTTTTATTGAATTCTACTTAATTGATAGAGAAATTAGTTTACCATTAAATTCCTTCAATGGTTTCTCTATTTTTCACGTTATTAATGCAATAAAAGAGAGACCTTAATTCTACTAAGTATGAAGAACTGCATTAAATCTACTAATTTATTATTGTTGGTTAAAGTAAAATATAAAAGTAGCTTTTGAGTTGAGCATACTAGATTGTACCTAAAGCTAATAATATTAAACCTGCCATGGCCTTATTGTACTTATTCATGGCAAATTAAATCTTTCTAGTCAAATTGATTAACCTATTACTGTTCTATATCTATGGAGAAATAAAAACCTCATTTAATAGATATGAAAGTCCAACTCAATTGCATTTGCTATTGAGACCATGACCCTGTTATAATACATCTTAATTGCCAAAATAATAAAAAATATAGAACATTTAGCTATCAAAAAGGCTACAATGTTGGTAACTTAGAGTGTATATCAATTCTAAACGTCCTATGTGATGTCGGTTAAATTTATCGTTCCAAATGTATAAAGAAGAATAAGAACTTTATAAATAATCATATTACTTCTCAAGGAAGTAGTTTATTTTAGATCTCTACCTTTATTTCATTCCTGTGTCTTATTTGACGAATCTTGATCGAAAACCTTGGTTTATTAAAATTGATTTTTGTTGTGACCATTTTTGCTACGTATAGTCAATTCTTCAAAATCCTTATGATCTTAAAAACAAAGAACAGGGTATTTATTTGAAAAAAGGGTAAAATTTTTTCATAATTAGTTTGTGATAGATTTACATCTAAAACTTTCAGTATAACTGTTTACGAATAGTCTTTTGACCACATCAAAGCAATCATAACCTAACACTTTTCAATAGTGAGATTCATTCCTCTATAAATCTTTGAGTTTACCATAAAATTAAGTAATACAGCCACGACTTCCCTGTTTTATGTAATTTAGATTCCTAATACTAGTTTTTAAACCAATCCAATCACGCACTTGAAAAAAACCTAGCTACCCCATTGAGGGGTCCAAATTTGAAATAATGTGTAAATAATTGGTCTAGTAAAGCTACAGTATTCGGTAAAAAGCCCCTTTCTAGAGTAGAGGAGTAATCCCTTTATTTAAGAAGCTCTAATGATTAATTATTTTGCCAAACCTTCAGCTCTTAAATGTTCCCCTCGGTTGCAATCAATAACGACTACTTTTTTAAATATAACTAATCAGAAATATTTCTTGATTGTTTTAGAAGGATAAATTTTATCAAAATTGGGCTATTAACTTTAGTTAATAATTGTGGATCTAAAGAACCTATTGTAAAAATCGACAACACCATTCTTCTCTTACCTATTCTTCCTGGTCCAAAATAAGGCTTAAATAAGTTTTAAAATATCTAGGTCGTCTGGGTCATGAGATTAATTGAAGAAATTAACCTCGATGCTCAACCTATAGGTTTTCTATGGTGATTTACGAATTTAAAACAAGAAAAGCATCCTTCTCATCAAAGAAATCCTTGATATAATCAGGGGTCTAAAGGTAGTTTGCTATTGTCTAAGTTAGACACAGTAGCAATAAAGGGTGTCTTTGAATAAATTTGGTTTGGAAAGGGATTTTTAACTTGATAACTTTCTTTCGAATGCCCAGTGTAAAGGAGTTATTCTATAACGCGGTAATAATACTAACATCAACTCTACCCAATTTAACTCGTTGCTCTTTGTATACAAATAATAACTTGGGTCGAATGTATTACTGGACTTAGATCCTGCGGTTGCCCAATCTTTTTAGACTCCCCAACTTTGGCTTATTCCTATACCTGAGAAATTGTTCAGCCCTAATATTATTTTATATATGGGCTTAGTATCCAGAAGCTTTATGGGGGGGTTCCCGGAAATTTATATTTACTCCCAACGTGTTGTGTGATAAAGGATTTTCCCAATCCTTTTTTAGGGAGATCAAAATGAAATGGTGCTTGCACTACTTGTTAAATAAAAAATCCTATAGTAAAATTATACTAAAAGCTATTATTTATAGTCGGTTTTTATACCAATAAATCCTTATAGCTCTATACATAACGATTACTAGTTATAATAAATAAATTTTATCAGCAACCAGTACTTCCAGAATGGCATAAATAAAAGCCTGTCACTCATAAATGACTGGAAAATAAACTCTATTACCGAATCCACTTCCTCACCTTCCCGAACCCGTACTAGGATGGTTTTCCTAACAAACAGGCTCTCCAGAGATTTGGAGGCCCTTAGAATTTTTTTTTATTCGTTGTGACATGTTCTATGACTAGGAGTTTGTATGGTGGTCACTCTCTTACATAATGGTATTTGCTTTACATTCTTGGAGCCCCTTAATTTTCCTACCTTCGTTAGTTTAGGATTAATGTCCTCTATCAATACGCACGTGAATGCATCTCTACTCTGTAAGTCGGAGTCAATAGAACAAACAAGTAATACTTCCAAAGAAGGCTTGGATAACTTTCGGGCATTGAATATATATATATATTCATCCACTTTTATATCTGAAAGACGCAGTTTTATTCCTAGTACTGAAGGTTTACGAAACACCACGCTTATCTTGCCCTTTAAAGATTTTTACATAAGGTAGCTAAATATTTAGGCTTGAGTTCAGCTTTTGATTTGGCTGCTAGGAAGTCTTGCGAAAGATTCTTTCGTATATAGGGTACTTTTGCTGATAGTGGCTTTAAATTATCTTCAAACGATAGTATTGTATTATACCTCTAATAGAACTGAAATTGTCATAGTAGAATTATAGCATTTTTAGATTACTTGCATTCAGAAAAATTTTGGGGTATGGTCTACTTTTTTTTTTAAGAAACCATTGCTCTATCATTTTTTTGTGAACAGCGTTGTCTATGGGGCTAGAAAGGCTACTCATTATTGTTTATATTTTTCTGGCCGCAATAAACATTTCTTCGTTTCTAAGAGTAAGGTCTTCATAAACTTAAGCTTTTCTTTAACATTCTAACCATAGGAGATTCCAAGCGGGTTCGTGTCTCTGCGATTGTTATTTTGGTTTTAGCTGTCGGGAAGCTCTACACCCTAACTCCAGTCCTTCAGAACAACCTTAATCCCTTTTGAAACCTTAGATTAACACCAGTCTTCTTTTGATCCTCTTGAACAACCTATTTAAATCATCATTCGGCATATCTAACTGTATTTCCATCTTTCTTAAATTTAGAGTCGATAATTAGCTTGACCGGGATTAGTCGGGTAAAACTTATGTAAAATTTAATTCTCCCCTCAAGAGTTTTTGGCTCTGGTTCCTTTTTTTATCAGGGGCAAACGATTAATAGATTGGGGTTAATAAGAGCTTTGGCAGTTCCCACCGCGAAAAATCTTCTTTTAGTTCACCGTAATAACGGTTCGGGAGTTTCAGGTCGAAGAAAAGTATTGCTTAATATGGGGCTTTATCTATTCCTGAACCTATGAGGTGGGTTTTCCTGCTACGGAGTCGAGCAGTAAGTTATGAGTCCATCGAAACCCGCTTTCGACGCTTTTACGAATAAACCCAAATAACT
>JACYFI010000523.1:0-14044 GCA_020975735.1 Ophiocordyceps xuefengensis
GCCTGTGGGATGCATGTTCAGAGGATGAATATTTAATTATTAGTGTAGGACTAATTGATAAGTTAGTGGGCCGCCTTGATTATTCTATAATTGTTTACAAACCATTAGTAGAAGGGTAAAGTAGTAGTTATAAATCTTTGATGCACTAAGGATTTTACTATACAGATATACTACAACGGCTAACTTAAACAGGATGTTACAGTGCAGTTTAAAATGAGCGATTAAACCAACCACCTAACCTCACGCATTTTGTAAGTTTTACCTTTACACAAGTAAAATAAATATAGACTCTTAGCTTGTATATGCCTGTTCTATGAACAAAAAATAAGCAAGTGTTTAGAAGCTTTCACTTAAGTGATGGAATTTTTATAATCTGGGCTCTGAAATGGAATACAGGGTTAGACATATTGCTTTGTAAGATAAAGATATTTATTTAAGTCTATTAGGCTTAGTTGGCAGAGTATACATTACTTCTCAAAATAGTTTACGATCTGTAGTTCATTCTGAGATGGAGGGCTACGCCCTTTGGGTTGCTAGCGTTTGCAAGCTTAGCGGATTACTGCTTTTGCTTATGAGCGCTAGCTTGGATCCCTTAGTAGTTCGTATTGCCGAACGCAAAGGCTGAGCTACTACATAATTAAATGAGTTATTAGTTTTTTAAATATTATTGCTATTTTTTGCGGGGCTGCAAGCATCCCCTATTCAACACAGAAGTATGCCAACCTGCCCTTCTCAAATTAATGCTTACAAGGGTTTACATAGTCCAACCTAAGTATAAATTATGCTAACACAATGTACTTTTTAATACTGTTTTTAGTGCTCTTGATGTAGGCCAATAGAAAATGAAAGAGCTATATTTTTTTGTTTAATGGACGCCCCTCCACAACAGAAGTGGAGCCCTCTATATTTATGTTCTAATTAGCTGATGTATTATTTAACTTATATAAAAAAATTACTTCATCCACACCACACCAAAAAATGATTTACCTAACAACTATTATTTAGATTATTGACAAAATTTAGGTCTTATCGTTGGCCACTTTTACTGGTGGTAGCATAGCGGAATGTAGGCTGAAAAGAAAACTATGGCTAGTATGCAAAGAAGATTAGGTCCTAATGCTAGTGGTCAAATAATAGATTTTTTAATATTTTATTTCATGCTCTAGTTATAATTAACAAAGCTATTTTAAGCTACATAAAAAAAGGCCCCCTTTTGTGCGCTAAGCTACTTTAAAGTAAAATGTAAGATACAACTGGTATGTAAAGATTTTTATTTTTACTGCTCCTTAATACATATTTTTAAGCTTTAAAGGGGGAGTAAGAAATGGTATTATAGATGTTTATCTAAAAAAAAATAATCCTAATATTTTTATGCATGATCTGAACCAGGAAAAGGTTGAACATTAACAGATTTTCCTGGCCCTTCGGGCAGAGACCTGAGATTTAGAAGCCTCTGCTTATGTTAATTTGAACGATAGTTTCATGCACGTTTTAATTTTCTTTACAAAAAACAAAAGTACAAACTTATCCGTAGAGGATAAAATCGAATTTCTGTGTTAATAAAATCTGCCATCTAAATATGCAGAAAGAAAGATGAAATTCTTACGTCTTTTCAGCAAAATACTGTCACCCTTTATTTCAATACATATTTAAAAAGTATCTAAGAATGATATTCAAATTATGAATTACTATCATAAATACCTTTAAAACTGACAATAGGAAATCAAATTTTGGTTACGTTGCTTAAAGGTATTATATATTTTATACTCCGGTAAAATGTTGAATGGGACAAACTAAGTAGCGCTTAGGGTTGTTATTGACACGATCAGTAAGTGTTAAATGGAGTTAATCTATTAACTTAGGTGTAGCTAGAGAAACTTTAATGCTTATTTAATACATAGAGGTTGCGACGTCCTTATAAAAATATTGTGTTTTTAACTATTTAGTAGAATTCTTATGGAACCTTTAGAAAAACTAGAAGCGTGCTATGGTAAGAATTAGATCGTACTATAGCTAAAATGTTATGGAAGATATATAAAATCTAGATGATGGTACTATGTTAAAAAATAATTACAAATTAAACGCGTACAGATAGCCTACAAATTCTTAAATAAACACCGGAATATAACTAATCAGCCTGTATAAAATAATTAAAAAGGAGGATTAAGGGTAATATTATTACTTAGTGTATTGAATATAGCTTTAGAAATAAAAAATAAAGGAAATAATTCATCTAAGAAAATTCTAATAATTGTAGAGTTATAAATTTATAATGATCCAACTTGAGTTACTTACAGATAGCCATTTTACTTAGTAGACAATACCAAAAGTTGTACTAATTTTATTTAGATTACGAATCCATATTAAAAATTAACTTGGAATTGAGGCTAGCTATATAAAAAGGTGGGCAAATGAGTATTATATTTAGCCATGAATTAACCAAACGTAAGCTATGCGCTGCGCTTAGAAAAAGACACATTATTTAACTATTGCCCGGCGGGAAGGAACAAGGCGTTTAATTATAATGTTTATAAAAAAGGTAATTAATAAAATTAATATTACAACCTATTAAGTAAATCCTATTTATGCTTATATAAAAAGTCACCTTAAAAGATTCATAATTAAGTAACTAAAACAATTAGTCAGGTCATTAAGGGGGCACGCATTTTACCCTATAAGAAAGGAGTAAAAGGGATTAGAGATTATTTATCAGCACGCACATCAAAAAAAGATTCTTAAGTAAGGAGCTTAAAGGATACCTTTTTACTCGGGCTTAGCCAGGAGTGAACCTTTGCTAAAAAAAACCATCCTCAAATTTAGCGAGACACCTTAAAAGCTATTTAACCTTAAATGCAATCCTAGGTAACTAATCATGGGCTCAGGTAAGACTCGAGGGTAAAAGTACGACAAAAGTAGATCACTCGAAAGGGAAATAGGGAAATCGCGCAGCCATTAAGTGCCCTGTTAGGTTATGCCCTAGTTTCATTGCGACTAGAGGGTCGATGCGGTGTTGAGAGGTCGTAGCTGCGACTTAGCCCACCCTTGTTTAGGATAGGCTTAAAGACATAGTCAGACCCCAACTTCGAAAAAGCAAGTACAGGTATAAAATTATATATCTGTTAAAATGGAATGGTTGGTATTTTATATACAACCTATTTAGAGGAAGAAAAGTCCCTAGAACTTTTCCTAGGTGTTATGTCGCGTCGAGGTAAGTAGCTACTTCCAACATAAAAAGGGATAAAAAAGGAAGAATTCGTATTATGGTTATAAGGCATTGCATGAAGCTCTAAAAGATTAATTTTAAAAGAGTATGTTGACCTACACAAGCTAATTTAAAAATTTTATTTTTGTTTCAAGGATCCAGTAGTACATTAATATTCCGCTTTATTGGGGTTACGCTGTTTTAGACCATTGCGGCTGGATTTATTCCTTAGCGTGATATGGAGAAATTTAGGATTTACTATTTAATGCCTGGGTGTTCGTCTCTTATGCACCTATGGTATATTATTAGGCGTGGATTGAGTGCCTAATGTAAAATTTGCTTTCTAAGTGTCTTTAAGAAAGTACAGCCAATTAAATTAGCCTATGAATTAACGTTTTAAGTTCCGATATTATTTAATCAAAGATATTGAACAAATTAGTTAAAAATTTTAAATATAAAGGTACCGCAGTTTCAAAAAATAGTATTATTAAGCCTTTACCTTTTATTTTTGTTACTAAATTAATATTCTTTACTATGGTTCCTGACAGAAAACTAACAGAGCTCCCTTCGATTTAGCTGAGGCTATTTAGATTTGGTCGCATAAAGGTTCACAAATTGCTGGAGATTGCTTATTAAGATAAATCAGGCAGGGAAGTAACTTCAAATGTAAACTTCGGAGACTATAGATGATCGTTTATTTATATATTAAAACACAATATAGTGCCGACTTATGTGTGAGTATAAGGTTTAAACGAATCTAATATATCTCCCTTAACAAAGCTCTATTCTTTATTCTTACACGGAAGCCGGAGGCTATAAGACTTGAATAAATTTTTTGTACTTTCGCGCTTAACTGACTAAATTTTTTTTTCTTGCGGGTGAACGAAGTAGCCGTCAAAAAAAATACAGCATTCAAATACACCAATACTAAAGAGTTTATTCATTAAATCAGCAGGTGCCATTGGCCTTGTAAATAATACCCGGACATTTAAGTCTATTTGCATTGTAATATTTAAAAAAATTTAATGAAACTTGATAGGTTCATATAAATAATATTAAACAGGCAAAGATGTATTTATTTCAATACTACAAATGGTAAACAATCATAGGTTAGTGGCAAAAGATTTTTAATCTTAAATGTCATTTAAAATGATAATTTCAATTTAAGAATTTATTGCATTTTTTTTTCCTGCTCAGCATGTTTTGCTTAGGGGAAAACAGCACAATAAATGTTATAATAAGGCTAAGGTAATTTAGGGAGTATCTACGGTTAGTGTTAGGAGGCGAATAGCTTCTTAATAATTTTTTATTTATAAAACATATTATATAGATTATAACCTTATCTAAATAGATATATTCGATTTTTCTTATTATTTTACAGTATAGTGGGACATAATAAACACCTCTTTAATAACTGGTGTCAAATTGTAAATTGGAGTTTACCTTTTTACGCTCGAAGACTTCATTTCTATCTTGTAGGCATTTATTAATACATCCTCTTTAACCTTGTCCCTTCCTTAAGATTAAACCTCAAGTGATTTAAGTCTATGATTTTTACGATTAAAGATCCTATAAAATTCACATCACAAGGCTAGTAAAAGGGTAAAGGGAGGTTTTATTATTGATCAATACCGTGAACAAGTAACACAGATATATTTGACAGTACAAAGACTTTTATATAAGGCCTAATGAGCCAACTTAAGAGTATTAACAATTTAAAAAGTCTAAATGCTGCTAGCCAACGGCACGCCACGCACGGCAAAAAGACTTTATTAAAATATGTTAGAATAAGTTTAAGTTATATATACAAAGTATTTTTTAATACCAAGGAAAAATCAATTAGCCAAAATTAATTTAACTTGAGCTAGAACTAAGTTTATATCTCTAAATGAAATTTAGAAACTCTGTTTCTATAATTAGTGCTATTGCTCACAATAGTTATAAGTTATAAACATACTCATGAGTACTAGATAAGTAAGGTAAAAACCCGGTAAGTTAAATCTTTAGCAAAAAGCCCGTCGATATTGACGCCAAGGGCCTAAAAGATGAGTAAGGAAATAAATGAAATACCTTTTAGGTTGTAGTCATATATAACCCTAGATGGCTACTTAAATATATAAAATTTTAAAAAATAATGTAAGAGAGTTAAACATATAAATAATCTAGGTTTCAGGTACTGGCGCAAGCTCTTAAAATTTATAAGCTTTATAATACAAGGAATTGTTACGTAAAATTTAACCTAGACTTGTGGGCCAATGTAGTATGGCCACCTGCTTACGTAACAACAAACGTTTGCACATATAAAGAACAAAAAAAAATAAGAATCACACCACGGAATTCTGAATTAGTTTAGCAGGATTTATGACCGAAACACGCCGCTGTAATATAATTCTGTGTTCATTTCTTTTAGCCAGAATACGCTACGGTATTTTAATGAATATGTAATTTCTATAAGTATTTTATTCTTAGGTGGTTATTTTAGAATAACAAAGTCGATTTACGTTAATATATTTGATTCAATTAAGTTTTATTACGATCGCAATTTATTGATTAACGGATGAACTACATCTACCTGCATATTTTAAAAGACAAACCCAATTTTTTAATAGTTCTAATGTAGAGGGTTATTGTCTAGTTAACTTTAAGGTAAAAAAGCCCAATATGGTTTGTATTTATTTTGATGCCGGTGGCCTTTTTTCCTAGAAATTCAGGATTCGGCCCGGTTGGTGTCCTTCTTTGACCTGTCTTACTGGCCGTTATTATTTGCAATTATATTATATTACCTTCTTTTATTATAATTCATTTTTGGGGTATATTTAATAATAATATGAATTAATTTTTTCATTTAATAGATCTATAAATTAGGAGTATTCCGTATAAAGTTAGCATATATGAGAAGACCTAAAATTGTATTGTAGCCTTGCTAATTCACAATAAGCGCTAATTTTTTTTTGGCTAAGCAATAGCAATAAACCGTGCTAGCTAACCACCGTTACCTCAAAATTAAACACTAGATATGTACCCTGTGGTAAACAATAATTCCACTATATATTTCAAGGAAATAATTATTAGGGGAGGTTTAGGTGCCTGTGCTTCTCTCTTAATAAAATACAGGCGGTAGTGCCTTAGTACCTCAGAAGGCAGCAGGCACCGCCTCCTCCTGTTGGGGTACTAAACGAAGCTAGCCTTAACGGGGTTTTGAGGAATGCTTCATGCTTTAATTTTTTCTAGCTTTGCAAGGCTTAGCTAAGAAAAATAATTTTTTCGCACCAAAACTCTTAAGTCCTATTTGTGCAGCAGCCGCAGCCGCCTGGTGCCTGCTTCGCCAGCCTGAAGCCAAGCAAGAGAAAATCAAAAGATGCAAGATATTCCACCATGAAATCCATGCCATATTGTCAGTGCTTAGCAGGTTAGTCGTAAAGCTCAAAATCTAAGAGTTCCAAGATTAATATATTGTTGTGAAACAAGTGGTTATTTCTTTTTTACTAACTGTTGAACACTGTATTATAGGGCGTATTTAATATCTAGTATAAAAGTCCTACTATGGACAAAAAACAATTTTAAAAGCTTCACGTAGTGTCCACCTACCCTCCAAAATAAAGTACTTATAACAGTGTCAATAAACTTGAATTATATTTCATTATTTTTCGTAATTATTAATAATAGTTACTAATCAATTTCAATAAGTGTACAAGACATTTATATTCTAACTATTTGAATTATTAAGGTCCGTTAGTGGTATAACGGGAACTTTATGTTATTTAACTGGACAATTATCAATACTGGTATGCAGTTTTTATCAAATTGGGATTTCTTATTAAGAAAATAAAGAATAAATCTTTAATTTAAGTATATAATGCCTTTGTTAGGAACGTTATCTTTTAGCCCGTTATTTATGACATTAAGATAGTTAATGTTAATGTTATAATTTTCATTGGAAAGTAATCTTAACCCCTTTATTTATATTAGTGGGGTATTTGGGGGATCTGTTATACAAATAAGTTGCTTAGAGGGTCTTCTATTTATTCTTATATACATTATGAGGCTCTTATTCTTTAATTTTTATCTGATATTAAATCATATCATCTACTAGCGGGTAGTACTGATTTTGCATACTTTATTTAAATTAAAATTTAGAAATAAAACCAAGAATATGTTTTTAGTTGTAAGGTATTTATAGCGCTTGCTGTAAAAACACCGGTTATGGGTTGGAACTAATGTTGACTACCTCTTAAAAGGCACACGGGAAGTCAACCCCTTGGAGGGAGTCAATGGTTTTACCCGGGATTGTCCTAAAGTTAAGTCTATATGGTATATTCAGACAAATTTTACCTATACTTCCTAAAAGCTACATTGCATTATACTTTCATAAAATTTAGTTAGTAGGGACCCATGACACTGTTATTTATGGCTAGTTTAGAACTATTAGAATACAGATATTAAAGATGTTAATTGCATATTCTTCAAGTGCGCTCATGCTCCAGTATACTTAATGGTGGCTTTAAGTAACCGATCAAGTTACTTTGAAGGTTCGTGATTTGATAAGGATTAGACAGGATTTGTAATCAAGTGGTCTTTTGTTCGCGGCAGTGGGAGTGTTGTATAACGAATAGACCTGGGACGTAGATCTTATATACTTTACCAGGAGGTTAGCTCATTAAAGCCTATATTGTCCTTATTGGTTTTTTTATTTATTGTATTAGGTAATTGTGGGGTACACCCTTTACTTTTCAAATTTTCATAGGGGGGGATTACTTTATCCTTTTCAGGGTATTACTGAAGATTACTCATAAATGGGATTCCTTGCTTGTTACATCTTTGGTATTATCAGCAGCTATTCAATTTATATGTTTTCAAATCGTATATCTTTCTCCGTGGTTCCATTTGACCTTAGAGTTCCTAGAACAACTGTTGTCTGAGAAAATAAAAGAGGAATTTTCTGGTATAATTTTGAGATTGAGTTCTGTTTTTACAGTAATTATTAGGTATATATCCTGGTATGTATTTTGGACGTATTACAATTATTCTGGGACTAAATTGGTTTATAGTTCTATAATCTCTCTAATAGTAAATATAACATTAGAAATCTTAGGGGTATACGGTTTATTCATAAAATACCCTTATAAACGAGGAAATATTTCTTTCCCTTGTAACACACGGGAGCAACACAAAATATAATACTTTAATCAACAATAAGTTTAATGCTAAAAAAAAGAATTAAGTGCAGAATTATTACCCTAAATTCTTCGTCTATCTATATTTTTTACTAGCTTATTGGCGAGCCGTTAATGTTTGAATTATATACATATTTGAGTTCATGTCCAATCTTGGACATTGGACATTGTGAACGAAACCCTTTTCTGATGTTGTCGGCTATTTGGTGCTGCCTCTTATCCTAAATTTTGACTGAGGGAAATTGAATTTCCGAGAACCAGGGGGGGGTTGAGGCTGGATTTATAAATACAGATACACAAAGTGAGGGTTTATAATATCCATAAACCATTGCTACAAAAAGGTAGTACATAATCACAATCTCTAATTCCCCTCTAGTAAATCCATCTACGATCTTTAAACCCTGAACCATTTATACCACCGCAACATTACCCTAATCCTACGCAATACAAGGTAATCCTGCTTTCATTCCTCTACCACAAACAATCTAACAGTCTCAAGGGCCAACACCTTCTATAATACCCCTGAAGCCGTAGTTATAACTTAACTACCTAGAGAAATACTCTTCATATGAAGTTTAATTATTACCCAACAATCATATGGAATTTATACATAAATTATTACTTGATAAAATAGATTAAATTCGATTTGTTAATTACTTCACGTATATGAGATAATAAATATAGGAGTCAGAGTTGTGAAATTTCAGTAGGAAGACTTCGGTGGCGCAAGCTCTTGAACATTGATGAGGATGCACAAATTAATTTGTTTTACACTAAGTGCTGCCCTATCCTCCGTAATATATACTTTCTGCTACACAACTTAAGGTTGACGTATGGCCCATATTGCTAATAAGTAAAAATGGGGTAAGGGTTTTCACGTGGTTTTAAGATAGGGTGCTTTGCAGACCCCAGAACCACAGTTCATGTTAATTATTCATTCAGTTAATTTATATAAAAAAATTCAGCTATTACTTCTTTTGAAATTGACTAGCTATTATCAATACTCAAAGAGGGAAATTGAATTCAGTAAGTGATTAGTTAAGGTCCGGAATACCACAATTTGAATTTGTTAGGTTGGCTTTGGCTGATTAGGATAACTTATGGTTTTTATACTTTTTTTCCTGCTGTATGGTTGGTTGTAGTATACTATACCATACATGGCACCCAAAGGATATTGGTTACCTACGTGATTTACCCGCAAATATCGCTTTTTTAGAGCTTGCGTTTAGCTTCCACCTAAGCTAATCCTGGCTCTTACACCCATGCTATCTTGCACCCTGCTCGTAAACTTAAAGGCCAAAGGTGGCGTGTACAATGGCCAGGCATAAGGCTTCAAACTGCTCCCTTTCTCAAGTAGTATAAACTATTGATTAAAAACTAAACGTATTTAAAACCTAAACCTAAAAATGGTTTTATTTATTAGCATTAATGTCTTTAAATTTGGTTTACGATTAAAAATAAAATACGCATTTTATTAACAATTTTTTTTTATTAAAATAGCCCCAGCCATTAACGCCTTTTTTTATATATGAATGAAAAAGTTATTTGCTGTTTGCTGTAATAAGATAGTGTCTATACAATTACCTTAAATTAAATTACGGACCAAGATTAGTTCGTTTATTCTTAAACTCGGTATGTTTATTTAATAAAAAATAAATATAAATATACATTTTTATAGTATAAAACTTATAAGAATTAGTTTTAATTTAAAGATCATACTATTAGATTGTACATTATATACTACGTGTGTTTTTACTACATTATTTACAGAATTATAAGCCCTTAGATCATTGAAGTAGAGAATATATTAAATTTGTAAGGCAAGTTTTAAGGTGGAACTTTTACATTTTATCTTAACAATATAGGATTTCAACTTAATGAATCGGGGGTTTTAATTAATATTATTTCCTTTAGCTTAGTTAGGAAACTAACATGATGAAAATTAGTAAGTAACCAATTGATCTTATTAGCTCCACAGAAATCTTATGACGGTAACATATACACAATATAGTTCAAACCAAATAATTGCTAAGAATGGACAAATTTATCTAACCCCTTTCCTAATATATTTAATTGTTTTATTATTCAACAAAATTAAATTTAAATCGGAAGTGGGATTACAGTTTTGCATCTACAGTCATTTTGCTTTAAACATTTGCTCTTAGTTTTTACCCATTGATAGGGGTGCAACAATTTTAGGTATTCCAAAAATCCATGGTTTAAAATTCTTTTTCGTTTACTAGACGTTGCCAGGTTGCCCTTTAGGTCTTTTACCCTTTTATAGTTAACTATTGAATATCAATCCATTATCTTGCAAGATGTGTATTCCTTGGTAAGATTAGAGCTAACATAGTAGAGGGACACATTGTTATTGAGGTATTTTAAGGTGGTTTTGTTTACAAAATATTAAGCCTTCAGGATGATTTCTTTTTTACTTGTAGGTTTTATACCATTACATTTTTTACACGCCTTTTCCTCGGGGTTGAGAAATGTAATGTTTTGCCTTAATCCGGAAGCTCAAGTTTCTCGTGTAATGACAAAGTATCTTACATAAAAGACGACCTAGTAACTTACATTAATTGACTTGAACTTAAAAAAAACTGTATACAAGATTTTATACACGTTGTACTATTTTATACAAGACTGTTTTTTATTAACTTTTTATAAGTTGCACGCTAGGAGGTATTTGATAAAAAGATGAGGCTATTAGGCTAATTAGTACTTACTCGAAAGCATCTGATTTTTATCAATGATTTTAGTTTCTAAAATTTTTATTGTGTAAAAATATATAATATCTTTTTATGTTTTCATTTTTTCCGACGTTTTTCCTTAATATTTTAGATCACTATTTATTTTGGAAATGCTAGGATATTAAAAATGTCATATTTCGATATATTAGCGCATCATTATTTTATCTTACTTTTTTTACAAGTAATATTTTTGTTAATAGGATTTGGTGTAGGAATTATTATAGTTATTTATAAGACAAGAATGTATAAAATTATTTACTGTATTTTTCCTAAATATTGTAAATTTTTTTGAAACAAGTTATTTAAAATTTTGTATTTTAATTATTAAGAATAATTTAGATAGATAGCTCCTTATACAAGCATTTCGAGCTGATAATAAACTAGGGCTTGAATTTTAAGTATAGTATTAATGATTTATATTATTATTATTAACATTTTATTCTATTTAGATAATATATTAAAAGCGGATGTTAAAATAAGGAAAGTCTCCGTTGTAATTATAGGGGATACATTCCGAAATAAGTTGTTAAGAGTGATTTATTGGCTCATTTTAGTGAAACCCTAAAGGACGACAAGTAATCAATTTATTGAGAAATAGAATTGATTTACCTTGAAAAACGAATACCCGTTCTCACTCCTATATAAACCTAGTTTAATGGTGGTGGTAATGAGAGGGTAATAATCCTTTGAATTAAGTGGGAGTTTTTGAAATTTATACTTAATCCTGAGATAATTCAACTTTGGATGATGAAAATAAAATTATTGGAAAGGTTAGAGAAAAAATACTTCGAGAGGAATACCAAGGAGAATACCAATATCAAATTATTTGATAAAAAATTTGGGTGACATACTTTTACCTGACAAAGAAGAAGAGTATAATTTTTACTTTCTATTGAGTTACCAGAGATACTCCCTACCTTTATTAGGTTACAAGAGTTTAACAGTAAATTTTCTGTGGCCGCTTAGAACGCGAGATTTGGCTGGGAATGGGGATGTTTAGTTAAAAACGATAAACATTAAATGAAGTATGTTAAAGCTTTAAAATGGTAAGGTAAACTTAAAAGATACAAGATTCTTTAGTAGAAAAGATAAATAAATAAATTAACTTTATACTACATCTTAAACTTAATTTACTACCTTAGATACACAGTAATAAAATTATGGGCTGTATTTTTTCAATTTTTAAATGGCGTGTAAAAATTAACCGGAAGCAAGTTTGAAAACCGTAAAAGTTCCAATTTAAGTGAGAGTTGAGTCAAAAAGGTAAGTAAAAGGAAATATTATTAACACATAAAAATTATCCTAATAAGGGAAAAAGTAAAATTTAGAAATAGGTGGTAGAAATTAGTGTGTGCATCACGCTGCTTAGCTGTTGCTGAGGGTTGTTTCTGACATAATTATGCGCAAGGGAACTAAACCGTTTCTATTATCTTGAGCCGCTTTATGATAGTTAAATTTTATTCATAGTCTAGCTGCCCTCAGAAGGAAGACATTCTAGTATGTTGTTGAAGGCGACAGAGAAGAATTTTTTTTAAGTATCAGGTATTTATAAAATAGAACTAATAAATAATTTTATTCACTCTCCTTAATATTCAAATTTTAAAACTGTATAGTGATGTAATTGAACAAGTCATTTTCATAAAAAATTTTTTAAGGAGAAATTTCATAAAAAAAATAATGGTTTGAGTTTGGGTTGTGCGCTCTGATTGAAATGCTTGGTTTCAAGTGCTTCACACAGCAATCACTACGTTTGGAATTCAAATTAGTAACTAACAATACTAAAGTTAATTAAAAGTGGTTACAGGTGGTAATTGAAAGATATAATTTTCCGGCCCCTTAAAAGAGAAAAGTAAATCCTCATATAAAATTATGGGGGTTTTACAGTTTCCTGCCTTTTAAGAGGATGGATAAATATCTCTTCGTGTATAGAGTAGTAAGTTAAGGTTGATGACTTAACTCCCACCAACTCCTATGTCGATCTGAAAGGTTGATCTGACCACATTGGGGTCCTGAAAAAAAACTCCACATCAAAAGTGAAGTAGCAGCAGTCGGAGGAAATATATTGGGTCAAATGGGCCTACGGGCTTGAACTCGCAGACTTGGATGAGTGCGAAGTTCCTATTTTGAACCCCAGCGTTCCCTAAAGAAGGTGATCCTATAGGATTAAATTCAAATTTGAATAAAGCTAATTTGTTATATATTGATAATTGACCAGTATCGTAATACTGGTGTCTTGAACTAATTACGTGCCAGCAGTCGCCGGTAATACCCGTAAGTATGACTAGTATTACTCTCCCTATTAATGTGGGGTTTAAAAGGGTCCCTAGACGGTCCAAACAAATGCTTTATATATGTTAGTATTGACATGATGTTTATTGAGAGGAGGATACTTTAGGAGGAGGGAGATGAAATTCCTTTAATACAAAAGGGGACTGGTAAGGGGCGAAGGCACCGCCGCTTTAAGGTAAAAACTGATGTTGAGGGACGAAGCACAGAAGAACCCACATGGATTAGATACCCAATGCTATGTGCAGTAAATGGATTGAAATGTCTCATGAATTAAGATGAACAATTTAATAATTTTAGTTCCGTCAGTAAAACAATTAATATTAAATATTCTTTGGTTCTATAAAATGAAATGGTAAGATTCCACCTTCAAGAGTAATGTGGCAAACGCAGGAACTTGAAATCCCTAGAACCGTTTTTGACATACATGAGTGAAGTAGGTTGTTAATTCGATAATCCTTTCGAAAAAACCTTACGCACCAATTTAGATGAGAATATTAAGGGGAGTTGCACGGCTGTTTCGAGTTCATGTTGTGAAACTATGTTTCCCGTTAATTAAGAAATCCCTGGCTTTATTTTTGGATGCGTTGGCATAAAAAAAATTTTTTATAGGAGTGAAGTCGGGTACTACA